>MU227822.1:1448121-1479281 GCA_018584345.1 Thuja plicata | reverse complement strand
AATTAAGAGCACCAAATTGAAATGTGAGGTTCATTTTAGGTACCTAAACTGAAATATGAAATTCATTAACCAAATTGGGGTTCATTTGGACCATTTAGGGTTCATTTTAGCTTTGAAACATAAAGAAATTATGAATCTTTATCTCTTAAAAGTTGATATGTGTTCGAATGATAAACTCATTGGCATCACATATGGATCAATTCCACATTGAATGTTTCTAGATACTAAGATATGGTAACACATTACACAATGTTGTGTCAAGTCAACTCACAACTATTAATAAGAAGGGATGGGAATCTTAGCTTGAAATTGTAATTTAAAAAAATTAAAATTGAGGCATGTTCTAGTGTGTCACGAGAAAAAAATTGAATGCCATGGAAATGCATGTGGGAAATGAAATTATAATGTTGAGGTAGAGAACACATGCATTGAGGTAAGTGTGAATGACACATAATTATAAATAAAGGGTGAATGGTGATTGTGATAGAGTTACAAATTGGGATTAAGGAAAGAGCCAACATTGGCACAAGAGTGTGCTAGTTACCAATATACATTTATATTAAAGGCTTCCCATCAAAATTAATTGAAAGCTAAATGGTAATTAACATGAGCATGCTAACTTTAATGCCCCCTATTTTGAAGTGCATGTGAATCTAGCGTGAACGTGTATTTTAAAGTACACACATTCTTAACCAACATGAAAATAAATATTCAGACATATGGATATAATGCAATAGGGTATTTTTGGATTTTTTTGTGGTCCTTTCCTTTGTAGGTGCACTACATCAAAGCCTACACAAAAAAGAGATGTGTAATGAGTAGCTTCTTTCACAAAATTGGTCATTTATTTAGTCATTTTACCCGATGACCAAATTGGTCATTTATTTAGTCATTTTACCCGATGACCAAATTGGTCATTTATTTATTCATTTTACCCGATGACGAAATTGGTCATTTATTTAGTCATTTTAGTTGTGATTTTACCTGATGACCAAATTGGTCATTTATATTTGTGAATTGCAAAAAAATGGTAGAACATGATTAGTTTTAGTCATGTGACTAAAATTTTTAGTCACATGACTAAACGTTTTAGTCACATAGTCATTTATTGCCCAAATTCTACTAGTGCTTGGTTGAGGGGACCTCGGTATTCTATTCAGTGTTGGTCTCGGTAGCCTTTGGTTCCTTGGTGTGTTGCTCTTTTTCTTTGGGTTGTTCGGTTCTCTTTTCTTTAGTATTTGTTGCAATGTTAGATATGCATATATCAACATCCATATAATATTTCACTTGCTCTAACACTTCATATAATAAAGTTCCAGTGGCATTGTCATCAATGCTGATTTATTTGGTTTATGTCTCCTTTGTAGTCATTACATCTTCATCTTGTGATATATCATCTCCTAGATCCTTGTCAGTAATATCTTCAATGATAAATTCATCAGTTTCAATTGTCAAATAATTAGGATCAATCTTACCTTGATCACCTTTTACCACTTCATCAGCTTTTTTACCCTTGTCTTGTTCAGCTTATGATTTAAGTACTTTGATGTTGAAAATTTCTCTCCATTTAGCACCAGTTTCTAACTGTACTGACTCCAATTTCCCTATCATAATCATTAAAGATCTTCCCTTTACAAGGAATAATTTGGAATGTTTTGTCAATGTCTCTTCAATTTCCTTTATAGATAGTTCTGGTACATTTAGTATGAGAGATCTTTCTCTCATTTGTTTCTCAACATTTATTGCATACTTCCATCTTGCAGCTATCTTGTTATATAACTCAATAGGTAAGAATTTGACAACTTTAGTTGGTGTGTATCTAAATTTGTGCAAGGTGTAAACAATTGCATCTTCAATTTTTACCTTGTTCTCTTCACTCTAAGTATTGTAATTTTCATATTTCATTCCTCTGAATCCTCCATACTTCTTGAGTGTGTCTAGAATTCCATCTAGACTTTGTCGGGCTGGGGATTAGTTTTCCACAACTTTGAAATTGCTTAAATCTTAAGAATATGTCTCACTTTCTGGTGTAAGCTTTAGCTTTATCCTTAGTTTAGTGTTTTCTTTCTTGCTTCTTATATATGTCCCGCCCTTTGGTTCAACAAGATTCCTCTTTTCTTTAGGTGTAGCTATAGACCTTGTAGATGGTCTAGTAGATTTGGGGCTTGATGAAGGATTCAAATCTAGTGGTATATTTCCTTCCACTTTAGAGGGTCTTGCCTCATCTTATTCATTATCAATTCCCAATTTCTTGAACAGATTAGCAATCATCTTGCTAGATTTTCTTTGATATTTAGGTATCAAGATACCTTGCTTGATCTTAGCCTTGACTTCTTCATAGGTCTCTTGGCTCTTTTATCAACAACCTTTGCTAAGAGATTTTTAATTTGTTGAGATGCAATGTCTATGTCGATCTCATAACCCATAGGTTGTAGCCAAGTGCTTCTAGGCTCAACTGCCTTAATAACGCATGAGTCAGTGTCTACCTCAAAACATATAGAATCATGATATTTCTCAACTAATTGAGGTGGAATTCTAAATTTATGATGCATTCTAGTTTGGAACTTAGAGAAGTAGTCATTGATTACAATTTCTATATTTTCTCCTAGATTCTGAATATACTCACTGATTTGATAAATGATTAGCTTATCAACATTCCATGTCACATTTCCAATAGATGGAAAGAATTTCTCAAAATAAAAAAAATTTGCATACCAGAAGTGAACCGAACTTTAATGTGTTTTTCTTAGATTTTCTTATGGTATTCATATTTTCTTCTAGTTGCTTCAATAGAATCTCATATATACCAATCTGCATATATTTTTTTACAATCTTGTAAGCCAAATCAACAGCTCCACAAGGTACACCGTCCACTCTGGACGATTGAAATACTTGGTAGGACAAGATTTTGCATGCAAATTTCAACTTGGGGTCTTCAAAAAAAGAAATATTTAGAAATCTTCCATCCTATTTAGGTTTTTTTAGTTCACTTAACTTGTTCTCAATTTTTTTGATAGATTTTGGCTTGTCACCGATCAGGTATCCTGTCACAATGTGCAATACATCCATTGTAATCTTCATAGGTTGATCTGGCCACATAAATTGGTCATATACTCTACTAAGGACCATCCTTATCCACTCAGTTTTGAATAGCCTCAGAATATGTAGGGCATGAGTAAAACCCTTTGATTCTAGATGAACATGATCATTCTTCAGCTTCCCGTTGGCACATAAATTCTAAAAGGATGAATCAATTTCTGCTTCACAAATCTCCTCAACTTTATAGTGGATGAAAGTGTGAATGTCCTTGATTAATAGAACTCTATCAGGAATGGATGAAAGTGCACCCATCATGTCTGGTTCATTTTCCTTCATAGGAGGTAGCTTATATTTAGGATTCATGGGCTCAACATTCTCAATAACAATTGGGTTTTGAGATTTTCTGGCCATATATTCTTATCTAACATAGATTCACAAACTAGGGTTTGATTCTATGACTCAGATGCACTAACACAACTAGGACAACACCAAAAATATCTTGAATAAACTCAAACGTGCTCAAATTAGTTCAGAATTACCTTTATAATCATTCGTAAGCTCTCAGAAGGCTCGTCTCTACAATTCACTTCAAATGCTTGTTGAAATGTTAGGTGAATAATGATAGACATAGACATTTATTTATACCTTTTTTATTGATTAGGGTTTCCAATGACTCAAATACTAGTAATTAATGCTAACACCGACTTGATTTTATCGATTACCAAACTTTACTTTCCTTTACCGAAATGAAATAGAATATCATTTCCTTCTACCAATTGAACAAGAAATACTAACTTTACAAGACATATCCAAATGCATCTAAATATGATCATATGGATCTTTACACATAGGTTTAGGAACCGATTTAAGATTTGAATTTTAATTTGCAGTTCCTACTCATACCTTTTAACTGATTAGGTAGAGTCAGTTGCACCCAATCCGAAGGATGTGGTGCCTTCAACTGTCCCGAATGATGTTCCATCATCCATAGTCTTTCTTCTCCATGTCCTATTCATCTGATATCTCATCTCTTCAATATTCAATTTCACTTTCTCAAATGTCTCTTCCTTGATAGAAGCTTTTTCTCGGTACCTACAGTCTTTGCCAATGTGACCTAGCTTGTGACAATGAAATCATGCCATGCAAGGGTTTCTCCAAGATCTTCTATTATAACTTCCATATAGAAATATGCATTTTGCAACAATATGTCCATATCTTCCACAAGCTAAACATGATATCTTTGTATTTTAGTCCCATGGTATAGATGTACTCTATCAGTTACTTAGTGTATTTTGTCAGTTTGGTACCCATTTTTCATTTCTCTTTTGTGATCTGCACTCTTCAGATTTGTGACCATACTTTTTTCAAGTATTGTAGTAGCCATCAAACTTTGTCTTTCTTGTTTTGTTTACAGTTCTCGATCTACATTTAAGTTCTCGGTGCCCATACTTATTGCAGTTATAGCAGTATCCATCAAACTTAGTTGAACTTGATGATTTATCCCTTTTGCTTCTGCACACATCTATAGTATGTCCAGGTTTCCCATAGTAGTAGCAACTAGGCTTCTTTGACTTTGGTGGGGAAAAAGTGTCTTGATTATCAGCTTGATTGGAGGAATCTCCTTTCTCAGTAGTGATCTCACTATTGAATCCAAGCCCATTTTTTCTAACCTTTAATCTATTTGTCCAATGTTCTTAGTGTTTCCTCATTTCTTTTTAGTACTTCATTGGCTTCTTTTTCAGATTTCAGTTTACTGGCCAATCTTTCAACTTCACACTTTAGTGCTTGATTCTCAAATTCTTTCCTGGTTACTTCTTGATTAGTACTCACTAGTTGATGGGTCATATTATAGTTTACTTTTGTTATCCTCATGATCTCATTGTCTTTCTCAGCTATTCTTATCTCAAACCATCTTTTATCTTCTTCATATAATTTTAATGCATCTTCAAGTGCTCACTTAGAGTCAAGTATCTCACTCATTCTTATTCTGTGTACTTCTTGATCTATCTTTGCTAAGTTCAGCTGCTTAGTGAGTTTTTGTTCTTTTCCACGAGTTCTACAATGGCTGATTCAGCTTCATCATTCAAACTACCTTCAGATGTTGTCTCAAGAGTATCAACATGCTACTATGTGGATTTTAGTTCACTGCACAACTTCTTTCTCACTCTTAAAGACTTTTCTAACTTTCTTTTTAGATCTTGAATAACCTCTTGTGCATTCTCCAACTCAAACTCAAGACTCTCAATCTTCAAAGATTGCTTGTAACTTTCCATAGCCATGAAATTTTCTCTTAGGTGGTTAAATATATCAAGAGTCCAAGCTTTGATATGAATTGTTAGATTATTTATGGAAAGATAAGTGCTGAGAGGGGAGGGGTGAATCAATACTTAATTTTTTTTTAACTCTAATTCTTTACCATTCACTGATCTGATTATCATGCTTGAGGACATTATAAAACATGTAATGTAAATTAGAAAACCATAACACATAACTCTATGATTTTTGGTCATGCATAAATCCTTTGTTAGAGGAAAAAACTAAAGTGGGGATGACACCCACAACCCTTTACTACTGCAGTATAAAGGTTGCTTGGTTAGAGCTACAATGTTAGCTACTTCTGATAGCTTACCATGTTAGGAGTACAAAAAGACTTATGCAGTCTACCTTGTTAAAGGATTTTTACAATCTCTAATCTAAGAGATGTACCCTATTAAAGGATTTACAAAATAAGACATGTTAGGGCCTACCCACTGAATGCAATTTCTATTCTTCTAATAACTTTAAAAACAATTACAAAAATGTCTATGAGTATGCATCAAACATAATGTTGTTTAGACTCTTTATGCTTAGCAAGTGCATTGCCACATTCTGCACTCAGTAACCTATCAGTTCTACACCTTAAAACTTTTGCACTCTAACTCCTTTAGTTATGTCTTTGTAACTGCTTTTATCTCTGCAATTTTCAACATCATCGGTCAACTTCATGTTCTGTTTTATTTATGTGATCTTAAGGCAGTTAACCTATTCTTGGTCCTTCTCCTTCAATGATGGAGGTGAAGCGGTGCAAGGTTGGTTTCATTCCCAATGCATTTATTATGTTTTAATTTCATTTTTTCAATTGCCTCATTATTATGTACAATCATGTTTTTACAATCTCAAAGTTCTACCTAACTTTTACCTTGAATACTGCAAAAAAATTTATGCTTGGTGTCCAGATTCAATGTATTCAATTTGAATTGTTATGTCAGCTCTGATATTACTAGGTAATATGCTCCAATATTGCTTGTTCACATAACTTCTACTCGGTTGCTAACTTTTCTCGGTGACTAACGTTGATCGGTAGCTATCACTGCTCTCAATAATTGTCACTTCTCGGTGACTTACTATTCTTTGCTCAACTCGGTGCTTGATTTTTATGATGCTTTTCTTTTCTGAATTTTTGTATTAATGTATTCTACCTTATACCAACTAGCTTCTTTGACTAACATGACTATGACAAAATTAATGACAAAAAAATGACATGGGTAGGAGTAATTTATTGTTCATGTCTTTAAACCCTGTCTTTGCATTTTTCCTTGTGCTGACATTTCCACTTAGATAGAATGCCATAGGAATTTTCTTAGTCATTCACCAATTTTGTTTTCAATTTAAAAATGAAATTTTATTTCTTCTTTGCAACACCAGAGCCTCCACTAGTTAGGACAATTCTCATTTTGTCTAGGAATAGTTTAACCTCAGGCAATCTACAAGAATAGTTCATCAAAACACTGGACCACGAACAAACAAATTTGCACTTTGGTGAGGGAATAAATCAATTGCTAATAATAACTCAAAATGATGACCTGAGTAATGAAAAACAAATTGATCAAAATCAATGTGAAAGCTAAGTTTTACACATGCCAAAAATGACCAACACCAAGAGACTTTCATATTTGGCAAGTCTTTTTAATTGGCTTTGTAAATTGTTGGTAATTCATGGAATCCATTTTTATTTACTAAATATAAAAGAAGCCTATTTATAGTTTCTATGGTTTTCATTTATCATCCATGTAATAAATACCAATTAAAAATAAAGGAGCAATAGAAAACATAAAGTTCTTTTTAAGACGCATTGAAAATTCTAAACATAGTGCTATTAAAGATATCACAATTTCTAAACACCAAAGAGTGCATGTTGTTTAGATTATTATCATCTCTAATGAGCCAGCATAGTCTTTACCTATTTGAGTTGTATTAAACCAATTAAACCATGCATCAAGTCTTGGCCAAGTCCTCTCCAAGAAAGCCAGAATATTATCTTTCTCCGAATTTGTAAAAGTGTCTTGATAGTTCAAAATCCAAATCTGTAAGCCATCAAAGAAAAGTGTAAAAGAGAGCTAAGACATTAACACAATCATTTGATCTACATAGGGTGAAAGAAATAACATGTAAAGCTACTGAACAATTCCTTAGTTGAAACAGTACATTTTAACCAAGATGAGTAGAAGATATAATAAAAAAGAATGCCAAATAGCTGAACAACAATATACAATCATCAAAAAATCTAAAACCTTCTAGAAATTACTCATTCATATGCTAATCAAGGAAACAATTGATATAAGTGTACTTACAGGGTAGCATAAATAAAGGTAAAAAAAAATCAGCCCCAACTGTATGATAAGAATGTTGGTCCCACTGAGAGGGGGGAGGGGGTGAATCAGACAAATCAAACTTAAACTCTTAAAACTGAACTCACTGATTCACTTGGTAAGTACTGGATACAATAAATAACCAATTCACCAAATAACATAAGCAAAAATCAATCATTCAAACTTAGAAACATCAAATTAACTTATTAACACATGATATAACTCATTTGACACAAGATTTAACAAGGAAACCTAATTTGGGATAAACCTCTATGGGAATTGTAACCTAGTATAAAAATTGTACCTTTTGAAGTAAGCTCGGTTAAGAACGTATCATGTTAAAGATTACAAACACATTTACTAAATGCAACCCTGTTAGGGGATTTACCTTAGATCTGTTAAGAACTTCACCCTATTAGGAGTGGCCTTGTTAGATGTCTTCAAATACTCTTTTGGAATGTCACCTAAATCTAGGTTTTACTATTTGGATGGTTAAATCCACTCACTTAAGAGATTTCTCTGTTACAAATATTAATAAGTAAAAAAAAACTTTGATCTGTAAAAATTAGCAACTCACTATGCTTGAATCAGATCCTTTATTCTCAATTGAATATTGGCATCCCATAGTCCATTGATCTCTTTCTCAGTCTGTAGATTCTTTGATCCGTCTCTCTCTGTTCTGCTTAGTAAATGTTGTTCTTCATCTTTTTTCTTATTTTCTCAATTCACCAGTTGCCCTCACTTTGTTTAATTCTCATTCCTTATATAGACACACTTTTGCCTCTTAATTTCCTTAATTTGATTTTCCATCCTTTGTGCTCAGTCATTCGATCATCTTCTTCAAATTTCTCAACTCGGAAAACCAAAACACTTTTACCTCAAAACTTGTAACTTTTCTTGGAACTTTCACTTTTTTTGTTTAACCACTTGATCATCACCTTAGATGTTCATATTGATTTTTCCCTCTCATAGATCTTGTAAAAAACTTCATTTAATTCATTTCCTCATCTAGCTCATCATCGCTTTGTATTAAATCATCATTTAATATCTGTATACCATACTCGATAAAACTTGCTTTGCAACCTGGTAACTGACTTCATCACTGCTCAGTTTCTAACTTGCTCTTGGTGCTCGGTGACTCTAACCAACTCACATAACATTCTACCAACTGAATGAGTCTAGCTCAGTAAAGTATCTCTTTCAGTCGCAACTTAATTCATTGTAGTTCTTGACTTGATCAATCAAATGTACCACTTTAATAACATCAAATATATAGTACAGAATAACTAAAACATCATTACTTCATCATTGTCTAATTTGTATTTGTCACCCATTTAAATTATCCTCTTAATATATGGCAACACAATAAAAATCAATTAATCAATTGCTTGACATCAATGAAAAACAACAACTGATCTAACCATTTCTACAATCATGATACTCGGTATCACTCGGTCTTCATCTTCTCCATAAGCTAAACATCAGTTAATCAACAAAGAACACATCAAAGAGAATTTGGAACTATATAAATTTGAAACTGATTTAAACATAAAAGAATTAAATAATTTATGCCATTGCAATTTTAGACTGGAAACTAAGATAAAATCTGATAATAAGTAATTTAAGAGTGTCAAGTGGACTAAGAAATACTTAGCAGAAGAAGTTAGATAGTTTCAATGAACTTTGACTCCATGCTTCCTCCTCCTTGTACCTGAGGTTGGGCCTTGGAGTATGGACATCAAGATGGAACTTAAAAAAAAAAAAAATCTATGTGAATTTTGAGCTTATAGAGAAATTGGAAAAGGCACCATTGATGAATATGGATCCAAGGATGCTTATATGGATTAGGTAATATTGCATGCAATGTTTAATAATATTCCACTTCAAGTACATCTATGCCATATATATCTAATATAGTCACAAGGACATCCACTAGGTCAACCAAAAAGAATGGCTAGCTGATAGACTAGAAGTGCAATAGTTGGAACGAAAGAAGTAAATAATCATGTGTTTTTAGGGATTAACATCGACCCTTATGATTGGATCTCACAAGTTTGTGCTTCAAAAAACTATAATTTGTGATCCCAATGATGGGTCATGGAGTGTGATCTAAAATGTCGATGCAAAAAATTGCACATAATTGAATCTAGAAGCAATTGATTATATTCACATGGATTGTGGAAACTTAATGTCTTTAAAAATAAATTTGTTATCTTTTTTTAACATCATGATTTTATAATGAGGAATGAGTTTTCCTATATATAAGGTTATGATATAATCTTAAATGAAGCATAAAGAAAAAAAAAAAGTTTGTGTAGTCTAAAAAACACATATACTACATAGAACCTATCTCTCCTATGCCCCTGCCATGTTGCCTCCATCTGGTCTACCCCACTATTATCCCCGCCACATGTCGTCCTAGCGCAATACCTTGATGATATCCTCTGCGCATCTTTGGGATCCAAGGCATTGCGCCAGCCATTGATCTTCTCTGGGATCATCGCCTATCATCAATCTTCTATGCCTTGGGATTCATGCACATATAATGGTCTCCTCCACCATGTCATCTACCACCTCACCTTTGTGGGCCTCACCAAAACTACTTTGTCTTCCACCGAGATTAGCCGCCTGGCCAGCCTGAGCACCTCACCAAGAGCCTCCGGGCTCTTTCTTCATATTACTATGTGTGTGTTTTACCTTTTAAACACTAAAAATGTTCCTCACCCGACCAATGTGGGACTAAATTTTGCAATTTTTAAAGTCTTGTGTGCATCCAAAATCTTGTGGTCCTCTATCGAGTCAACACCCATTGCCATCATCCCAAGAGCACGCTCACCAAGAGCCTCTTGGCTTCACTTCAAGTTACATTGCAAGCATAGTTCTACATAAACATTGGCATTTCCCCTTTTCCTATCAATGTGGGACAAATTGTTTTAAAGTTTTAAAGTCTTCTACCTTCACACCAATATTTTGTTTCACCCTACCAGCTCGTGGGTTTCAAGCACCCCTCCAAGCGGTGATGCCAAGGGTGCCTGTGCCTTTCAATTCATATGACATAATATGTGTTGTAGTATATAAAATTATTCAAACTCCTATGCACCATACATGTGGGATATCCACATTTTGCATTGGCGTGACCGTCAAGTAGTCCACGTTCTTTGTCTATACTCCACATCTTGGTGCAAAGAAATAATTTAACACTCAGTGCAGGCTCCATCCTCTTACCCTGCAAAAATTTATAAGGAATCCATGTAACCTTTCAAAACTCCACTCATTATCCTCATGTGCAACCTGAATGTTTCCATGTGCATTGCATACCTACCATCTGCATTTTCCTAAGAGTTTTATCATTTTCTCTCCAAACACCATGCACAGTGCACCTTGCATGCTTGCACAACCTCTTCTACAGCTTGTGTAGCCTTTGGGGTGTTGCAAAGGTTGTAAAACTTGATTTTACACCTGCCAGCCTCATTTGCATTGAAAGTTTTATAAAATTGTTCGACTGGAATAGACATTTCCTCCTCTACATGCAGCTTTATTGCTTTGAACGGTTGTAGAATTTGGTTTTACACTTGCCAAATTTCATTGGCTTAAAATTTTCCTTTTTTTTTTTCTCTATGCGTTGGCCTTTGGAGACCACATAGCCTCCACTTTTTCAATCATGCGCAACACTCCACATTTCAATGTGCAGGCTACTTCCTATCCATTGCGCAGACCCTGCCAAGAGCATTTGCATTAAAGTTTTTTAATGCCTTTGATGGATGTCCACTTCTATTCAAACCTCCAAGAGGTGTAGTCATGGAAGAAAGAATGTTGTGCAGCCTTCCTTCATTTATCTTGTGTAGGGAGGGGAAAGACATGGGCCAAGAGACTTCCTCATTTAGCACAAGTTTAGAGGACACGACTCCATTACTTAGAGCATCTTCACCTAAAATACATCACTCATTGGAACTATTCGGATTGAATCTCCCTCCTTTTAATTGATTTCCATGTTCATTAATATGTATACACCATTGGTCAGTCAAATTGGAAGAGTTTACATTGAAGCGATCGGTACAAATGGAAATCCATGACATAAAAATACCATCCATCAAGTATGACATATCACGAAGAATATAAATAGCCAGTCCATGCTCAAGAGATCGATGCTTTCTTGTATCAAAGTATTGAAATATGGGTTCTAGGACATAGCATGTTGTAATTATTTCTTTATCCAGTCTGACCATACTTTGAATACAAATTTGAGATCACACCTTAGGTTTTTCCATTGTTTGCATTGATTGTCTGACAAAAATATTTCTTTAATGATTGATAGATTTCCATACACTGATCTTGCAGGCTAAATGTTGGCAAAGGTTGTGGAATTTTGCATTACGCCTACCAATCACCATTTTTAAATTGATCTTCACCTCCAATTTTTCCTAATAATGATCTATTGTGCAACTTGGACCAAACAACACTGAACTGGCAGCCATTAGAACCAACTTCCTACATTTCTACAAACAATCTGAAAACAACAATTGGCCCCTGAAATTGGCTTCAACATATAATCAAATAACTTCTTGGAGCATGTAGATCTGGAGTAATAGGAGAATGTCATGTTTATCATTACTTTGTAAAAACAAAACTCCCTGATGCTTCCTGAAGTGAAACATTTTAATCTCCAAAGGTGACTATTTATTATAGCCTGCAAAGGCACTTGTGAAATAATAGAAATTGAGTTTGGAAACAACCTCGAAAGAATGTTAAACAATACATTGACCGGCTGCAACTGGGAACATAAGGTTAATAAGGTATAAAGAGCATATGCTCCAAATCTATTTTCCAACCATCTTCATACTCACAAGAAAATGATGACCAAAGATGACCATTCTGAAACTGTTATACAACTGAAAGTTGAAGACTGAATAAACTAGATTTGGATTAACCCTTCTAAAAATAAAAAAACCATATCTTGAGGCCTTGTCACTATATGCGGGGAAAAATTTACATATAGAGAGTATAGATCCACAACAGACATCTTCAAACAACCATTTGATACAAAGCTTCAATCCTCTAAAAATGACTACTTTTCAATTTAACTCTGTCAATCATTGGTAATCTACACAAATTGCTTTTGGATTTGCCCTTGAAAAGATATCAAATTATGCCTTGAGGCTCAATCGTTGATCCTGGTAATACATTTAGACACGAAGAGTATAGGGAGTCAACTCACTTGTTATAATGTTCAGCTGGAACCAACGTGTTAACCCTCAAAGCTGATCCCTCAGAGAGAACCATTGTTGTGCAAATTGAAATTTGAATAAGTCTCGTTTGGATCTAACTTCACAAACCCATCAGATGAATGACTTCTGAGCTGAAAACTTGGAACTTAATTTATTTTCATACAAGGAATACGAGGCTTCAACTAGCTTTTTCCAATGATCAACTGGTCAATCAATACGAATCCTCAAATTCAACCTCTTACAAACTTCCTGAATTCAAGCTTAGCGAACCTGCATAAATCTGATTTGGAGTTCACTGAGAAAACCAATCAGATGGATTGAACTAGGTCTAAAAATATTCATGGGGGAACCTTTTCATGATTAAAAAATAGGGGATAATTCAATTCTCCAAGCCTTGTAATTATGTGAAAATTGTGGGACCCCAAAGTAGGGTACTTTGTTGTTCTGCATTTCACACTCTGGGAATCAAAATTAAATGCAAATATAATGGCTTTGGAAAACTTGTCATATGAACTCACAGGGATCTTGAAATGGGCATGCTGACTCATTTTCATGGCTACAACATCTTGGAACACTCCTTATATCCCAGGTATGAATCGACAAAGATGTAAACCGTCAAAGTGGGTCACTTGATAAAACTGGGAACATGCACAAGTACAGAATTGGGTAATGACCTCAAAATGGCTATCTCCAAAACACATCCAAACTAAGTTCTAAAAGTTGAAACCTTCTATAATCACTCCATGAAAGGTGTTGAACACACTCTCCAAGTGGTTTCTCATAAAAAACATCAGGTCTCTTTTTACATGCATTCAAAGTAGGGCCCTTTTCAAAATATTTTTGGGGCAGTGACCTGTGCCTTAGATAAATTTTTCATCTAGTCACTCAAAACTTTATCCAAAATTTTAGAGTTCCAACACCAAATTAGTAGAAATTTGGTGAAATATGAGCTCAATTATACGTTTATAGAGATAGCATGTCTAGTTGTGGTTTTTGCTTGCCAAAAACTATGACACTATATGTTAGCATATAAACTCAAGTTAATTTCTATGATAGATTCATTGTCTTCTTAGTAAATCAGCTCTAATTGGAATGTTATCCAAATGGGTTATGGTACTAAGTGAATTTGATATAGAATATATGGACCAAATAACTATCAAAGGACAAGTAATAGATGATCAAATAGAAGGGGCTTCATTATTAAGTGAAGAACCTATACAATTGGAATTCCCAGATGCAAATATTCTTACCATTGAAACAAAAACATGGAAATTGTACTTTGACAAGTAATATACTCAACATGGCTTGGGGGAAAGAGTTCTTTTCATCACACCTCAAGGCTATACAATACCAAAATCATACAAACTGTTATTCTCATGTACCAACAACATAGCATAATATGAAGCACTTTTATTTGGAATAAAGATGAGCTTAGAATAGAGAATCACAAAATTACAAATTTATGGAGACTCCTAATTGATCATTAATAAAATTAATTATGAATATCAAACCAAGAATGAAAAAATTACACCTTACAAAAGGATGTTTAATGATTTTAAGAAATATTTAGTATTGATCACATTTGAGAAAATACCAAGAGTTGAGAACAAAGCAATAGATTCCATAGTCACACTCACTTCACTTCTACAAGTACCTGATCAAAATGAAAGATATGAATTTTGGTGAAAGAATTGGTTAAACTTTCATATGAACATCTTGATTCCCAAATCATTTGTCTACTTGTGGGTCCTGACTCTACTTGGTATGGTCCAATTTACACGTACCTTAAAGATAACACCTTGCCCTTGGATCAATCTTGAAATGAAAAGTGAAACCTTATATGCCAAGCCTCTCATTTTACCCTTATAGTTGACACATGTATCAAAAATCTCTTGACATGACATTGCTTATATGTTTAGAGTGTGAGGAATCTAAAATTGCCTTACAAGACGTTCATGAGGGTATTTGTGGGTGACACTCGAGAGGGTTTACCTTAGCAAAGAAACTCATTAATATGGGGTGTTATTGGCCAACAATAGAAAAAGACGCATGTCAATTTGTAAAAAAAATCAAAAGTGTCACTACCATGGAAACCTGATACATGTGCCAGCACAGGAGCTACATCCATTGACCATACCTTGGCCCTTTTATCAATGGTTTTTTAATCTGATTGGGATGATCTATCCTCCCTCTTTAAATGGTCATAAATAGATTATAACTGTAACAAAATATTTCACAAAATGGGTGGAAGTTGTACCCTTATCAAATACAACAGTAAAGCATATTTTTATGTTTATATTAAATCACATCATTTGTAGATATGGTATCTCACATGCACTCATAACAGATAATGGGAGACAATTTTAAAATAAGGATGTCAAATATTTATGTGAAAATTTCCATATCATTAAAAATTTCTCAAGTCCATTTACTATCCACAAATAAATGGACAAGTAGAAGCTTCTAACAAAAAAGTTCTTAAGATCCTTAAGAAAACAATTGATGATTCAGAAAGGAATTGACATATTCAATTAAATCCAGCAGTGTGGGCTTATAGGACCAACATTAGAACACCTAATAGAGCTACACCCTTTTCTCTAGTCTATGGAGTTGAAATAGTTTTAACTTTGGAGAATGAAATTCCATCAATTAGAGTTTTTCTACATGGCATATTGACAGATCAATAGTATAGAGTTTCTAGGTTGGAAGAACTATAATTACTTTAAGAACATATACACTAAGCATATGATCATCTAAAGGTTTATCAAAAGAGGATGTCAAGGAACTATAACAAAAAGATTAAACCTAGAGAGTTTGAAGTAGGTGATCTAGTTCTAAGAGAGAACCCAAGGAATTGACAAGAGAGATAAGAGAAAGACAAATTTGAGGAAAATTAGATAGGACCCTTTGTGATCACATCATCTTATGGAATAGGAACTTATAAACTAGCCACATGTGAGGGAGAAGAATATGATAAACCCATAAATAATATCCATCTTAAGAGGTTCTATACCTGAGTATGTGAATGAGTATCTAATCAAAGAGTATCGGATGAGAAAGTATCAGTATGTACAACAAAAATGTGAACCTAAAAAGACATAAAAAAATAGTAAATATGGATCTTGAAGAAAGCAAAAACAATGAAAATAATCAAAATTACAAAAAAAATGAAAAAGAAGAGAAAAGTGTCTTGGTGAAAACCTAGTAAATAGGTGCCTTGGTAGCAAAAAAATAAATAAAAGAGAAAAATGCAATAAACTCAAGTAGTGAAAACCTGGCAAACATACGCTACTTATTCTAAGTTAAGCTACTCTATTTATCAAGTCTAGTTGCATTTCCATTTGCATTTTTTCCATCCTTGTATTATCCAGTTGCATTTCGTCGTCCATGTAGATAGTCATAATAAAACCTCAAAGTTGCATAGCTCACTCATCCAATCAAGTTTTTTTCATGGTTTTTAAATGGTCTTAGTCCATTATTGTTGTCAAAAAATCAAATTAGGGGCAAAAAACCAAACTTCAAGAGATCAACATTGACACAAGAAGAAGAAAAAACACGCATAACCGAGATCAAGAATCTGACATTTGAACTTTTCAATCAATCCAAATCATCAAATTTAAAACATCCAAACTTCAAACCAAAATAAAAAAGTAACACATCAAAATCCAATCCAAACATCGAATCAAACAACTTAAACAAAATCAAAATGGAGGAAATGGATTATAATTATTTTTACTATGGATCAAATAAAAAAGGCAAAGAAGATTCAAATGGGCGTTTCTTGATTTTTGACATCATGTCTTTTTAGAAACTCAAGGATGTCTTTTGTTGAGAAGAGAAATGATGAAGCATGATATTTTTTGGTTTTCTTCTTGTAAGATCAATTCAAAGAAGTATGTAAATTAGTCTTAAGACATGATCATCAAAGTATCATCGAGGACATTGGCATATGAAAGGGATTAATTCTTTGTTTGTTTATGCAAAAGAATGCCTTGTCCATTTATATTTTCCATATCTTAATACCAGAAATCCCTTGCAATATTGAATCCAATGTAAGCGGTATTCATATCACCTTGGTTGAAAATCTAACCAGAGAGGGTTGTACCAATTTCATTGATCTACCAAAAGCTCGGTGATGAAAATAGAAAAATAAATTAATTTGATGAAAAGTGACAATAGTTGCATTGACATTTGCATTCATATTAGATTAATCTTGCATTGATAATAAATATGTGATTTCTCAAGGGGGTGACAACATAATCAAGGTCAAATCATCAAAATCCTCCTTTAGGTGAAATATATTGGACTTTAAAAACAATTCATTTTCATAAATATCATTACATTTTCATTGCATATAAAGTTCACTATCATTAAATCCATTAAATCATTTAGGTGCATTTTAAGTGCATTCATTTCATTTAGGATAATTAAATGTTAACATTTTATTAATCATGTAGTAGCATACCATTGCAATAAGTACATTCATATCAATTAGATTCATTTCACTTACATTAATTTCATGGAATTAATCATCGTCATTAAATGCATTGCATTAAAATTAGGTGCATATTTAAAGTATTTCATAAATCATTAAATAAATTTGCATTACATTAATTAATATCATTTAAAGCGTGTAGTTTTATTATCATTTAGTGGCATTGCATTTAGGTTCATTCCACTTTCATATCAAAATCATTTCATAAGTTCATTAATCAATTGCATATCATTAATCATTATATTGAGTTGCATATTAGGTGCACATCTCATAGTCATTATATAAACATTAAAATAATTAATTGCAAAAAAATTGATTATTTCCTATCATAAGCATGTCAAATCATTACATTACATCCATAAATATTAATCATCATATAAGCATTTATCCATACATTATCTATCTAAGTAATGCATTCATTCAGGTCAAATAACTACATCCACATTTATGTATCCATACAAGTAAATATCCATATACATCCATAACTAAGCATCTATGTAAGCATCACAGTGTTTCCATACATGAACATTTAAGTCAACTATGTACATCCATATATCCTGCATAGGAAATACAAAAACATGCATAATAGAATTATATAGAACTACATCCATTTGCATCATATATATATAAACCATCAAAAAATCATAAAAGTCCAGCATATTATGACATAAAAAGGAGATAAATCATAAACTTAAAGGAAAGGTGAGAGTGGGTCAAGGTGTCTATCAAATTTCCATAAGAAAGAATCCATAATAAAAGTACATCATAAACTGTCAAAGTGTATACATCATCAAAATAAGATCAAATGGTGCATCAAATGCTACATTATTATGAATATAATCAAATGAAGTAAACTCTATCTCTTTCTATCCCTAACCCCTATATCCCCACCTGAACCTGAAGGTGGACCACCACTAATTCCAACATCTATATTATCTGGAGACCTAGATGATGATGGACCTACCTGTGTAGGAACCTGGCTACTCTGACTAACTTGTTCTTGAATCTGTGCCATATGTGTAGCTAAACTCTTAATAATACTCATAGTCTAAGCTATATGACTTTGCAAGGCAGTCATACCTACCTTCAATGCATGTATGTCCTAACTAGGTGTAGGAGGAGCCACAGGAGGTACTGGGGCAACTAGTTGAATTGGAGGACCATGTACACTATGAAGACCTAATCTCAGACCTGACCAACCCATCCCTAAATCAAAACTACCCTTGGTATAGGAGGTTTCTATCAAATCTATCTTGTAGGAGAATGTCCACCCCACACCCTAACCTAACCTCCACCGTCACCATCCTGACCTCCACCATCACCGCCTCAACCTCCATCATCCCCACCTTGACCTCCACTATCCTCACCTCAACCTCAACCATCACCACATTGACCTCCACCACCTCACCCCGACCACCCACAACCCTAGGAACACATATAATAACTCCACCTCTACCCCTAACAACTCTATCGAGATCTCTACCACCTACTTTCCCACCTCAAACACCTATAGGTCTTCCACCTTGTATCGTAGCTCCTCTCCATCATGGAGGTCCCTGTCTCTATCACCTTTTTCATAAACATAAACATCATCATCATCATTACTATCAAACTCATCAATGTCCAGGACAGGCTCGACAGGATCTGAAAAGGACACAAGGCAACCTACTATGCATACTCGGGACTAACACCCACATCTACTATATCCGCTCTATAATGCCATGACATAAGAGGAAGACCCAAAACCTCATCATAAGATACTTTAAAATATACACAAAGGTCCCCATAAATTCCTCTCTAACTATACTCGAGCAAAATAAGATAACCCCTGAGGAAGGCCCTGCGGTCAACCAAACTGTCTCAAAACATGCATAAAGAAAACTCTCTCAATAACCAATGTGATTCGACCAATAAACCATTGAGGCATGAACATAAAAGGTACCTCATCAGCATACTCAACCCAAGGCTCACATCCAATATAGGGCCTCCATCATACCTGTTCCATATCATCAAGAATGCGTCTCCAGTAATCTAATTTGCCCAACTGAGGTTGGACAATCACTCCGTGATATGCATAAATTTAAGGGTGACTAACAAGATAAACTCTATCTAAAATAGGTCTTTCTATAGGGAGATGATTCCAATTCCAAACCTGTAATAACACTGCACCAATAGAAACTGCATCACTA
The DNA here is from genome assembly GCA_018584345.1 of Thuja plicata. Taxonomy (NCBI): domain Eukaryota; kingdom Viridiplantae; phylum Streptophyta; class Pinopsida; order Cupressales; family Cupressaceae; genus Thuja; species Thuja plicata. The sequence continues at coordinate 1,459,705 of MU227822.1, read as the reverse complement.
TGCCTATATACCACATAGTGTAGATCATGGTATAAGTGGGCTAGCATGTAGGAACTCAAAGAAAACCTCCTCATATGTGCTATTATATCCTCCAAGATATGTCCCCATCCAACTGTGAATCCATGAACCCATTTATTAGGCATAAGAAAACCTCTAATGAATGAAAGCTTCCAATACTGAGGGAAGTGGATCATAATGATGTATCATCTTCCTCCATTGGATAGTCTAATCTTTGATGGTCACATCTCCAAATACTCTTCAATAAGCCTCACCGTCATACACCTAATCATAATAAACCTGTTCCCCCATAGTAGGAATCCTAAGAATCCTATACGCATCCTCAGGAGTGATGGTCATCTCGCCTGTCGGTAAGTGGAAGGTATTATGGTTTGAGTGCCATTTCTCAGTAAAAGAAATCAACATACCCTTTTTTACTTTGAACTAGGGAATCTCAAGTAAATACAATAACCCACATCGCCCAATGACATGTCTATCAACATCACTCAGATCAAGAATCATATCAAATAGCCATGTATATAGACCATGTACTACTAGTTTCTGAAAGGAAACCTCTTTTTGAAATCAAACAATTCAACTAGTCAACATCAAGAAAATTGATCATCTAACATCAATCAATCAACCTATCATCTACCTGCTCATTTCTGAGTGCATCAGATTTCCTTACTCTAGATCTTGAGGATGGAATATTAAACCTATCAACCTATCTATGACATCAATACAACATCAACTAGACAATCTATACTGACATCAAATACAATTAATTTTCAAAACAACAATATCAAGAACCTCATCAATATCCGTTGGATCATTCACAAAAGCAATGATGTTGAAATGCTAAGTCAAAAATGCAAAAAATGTCAAAAACATGCATAGGTTCTTTTTTACCAACCACGGTCGCTAAAAGGCTTAGGCGCTACAAACAAATGAGTAGTCGCTATTTCATTTTTCATAGGCACTATAACAATGTATAATCTCTATTTCACATCATAGGCACTAAAATAAATTTTGTCAGCACTATTAAATAGTGCAAAAAGAAAATACATCCTATAGGCACTACAACACATATTCTAGGCACTAAAACTCATCAAATGTGCCCTATTTTAGGTGCTATAAGATTTTTTATAGGCACTAAAATACTTCTTAGGTGCTAAAACAATGATCGGTAGAGCTAAAACTAAGGGTGTGGGCGATAAAAGACAAAAAAAGGCAAGAAAAATATTTAAAAACATACCTAAAAATCTAAAATCTAGCTACAAATCATCAAAATTTGAAAATCAGAGTTCGATATCGAGACATATTGGTGGTCCGTAGGTTGGTGGATGCTGGAATCTCCTCCCCTTCTCGAATCTGTGTTCCTGAATTAAGAAAACCATGATTTTATTTGGAGGTGGAAAACTAACTCAGAGAGGAAAATGAAGAAAGACGAGAGTGAAAATGAAATGATAAAAGGGTGAATTTTACCGTTTATATACCCAAATTAATCTTTTCGAGGGGTATTTTTACCTTTTTCATCAAACAGTCTCTTTTTCATAACAATAATTTTATCGGGGCATTTTTAAATTAAAATTACATATCAAGAAGCCAATTGAAATCAGAATTGTCACTCAAAATCCAAAAAAAAAGAAAAAAAACCTTTTTTTTTAAATCATCAAATTGTTCAATAACATTTGGATTCATTTCTCGAGGGGGCATACGATCATCATAATGAAAAATCAATTAAATTGGGGCAATGTTATGAAATTGGAGACATTAAACATCGAAAAATCAAAATCATCATGGGGGCATTCAAATCAATCGAAATTCAAATCAGGGATTTATATTGAGGTTTTAACATCATAGAGACAACATCACATCATCAAAATATGCACCTTGACATCATATCAGACATCAAATTAGACGTCAGTCATTAGGTATTCTTTGAACCAATGCGCTTCACACATTGATTCAAAGAGGGGCATTTGTATACACCTAAAATTGGTCAAAGAAAGTCAAAGAAAAAATCAATCAAATTCAATCCATTTTGAATTAATTAAATCACTAAATTGATTAAATTCAATTCAATACATCAATTATGACTAAAGTAATTAATTCTTTTGAATTAATTAAATGCTAATATTCATCACCCACCACTCCATGATGAAAAATCACTTAACCAATGGGAAATGAGGAAAGCAAGCACATAGATTGCAAAAAGGCTTAGCTATCTTGACCATTCAACTTTCAAAGAGAATATTGTCCACTCAAAGATCCTTATCATACTTTGACCATGGTTATCTAAACTTACCCACTACACCTTGGGAAATCCTATAAATAGGAGGCATAATTAAGTGTAAATCGCCAGTTTACATCCACTTTCATCCTGAAATCCCAAATTCATCCCAATTTCATTCAAGCATTATAGTTATTGTTAATTTACGTCCACTATCTTTGGAGGCGAATTGAGAATTGCATCTAGTAACATCGTAATGAAAAATTATCATGAAGTTTTAGGAGGATTTGAGCATGGATATTACCTTAATTTGCATCATTTCATCATCTTAGATCATTAATATTCTCGTTCTAGGAGTTGTCACTTTAGGATTACTTTGCAACTAAGAGCATTCTTTTAGTCCTAGCAAGAGATCCATGAGACACTCCCAACACTTTCAATTTCAAAGTTAATTAACATAGATCTTTTGAATTCGAATTGATAATTGTGTTTAAATTAATATTTCATGAAGATTTCTAAATTGTAGGTTTACACACACACACACACACACAAGTTAATGTGTTAGAATTCTTTGTATATAAATATCTTATTTAATTGTAGCCTTGAATTTATTATTTTACATGCAATCAAATTATTAATAAATATGGGTAACACGTTGTTCATGTCTTATTTGATTGGGATGTCGAATTTGGTGATGCTTGTAAGATATATGACATTTTACCTAATCTTTTTAGGACTTTGAATGAATTGCCTCCGCCAAATTTCATGCCATGGACCTTTCAAAATATATACAAATGGTTTAGTTGAGATGACATTATGACTAACTGATGGAGTCAAGGATGGAGGGAACTCAGAGAGATTTGTCCAATCCTTGCAACATGAATCACACAAAGGAAACAATAAGCACCGACATGGAGATATGAGAGATCAACCTTCTTTATTATAATAAAAAAAATCATATACAATGGATCTATAACATGCAGTCATACATTCCAAGCATACAGGACTGATTACAATAAAAAAAACCTTACAAAATCCTTAGCTACGACTACAACCAGATAATCTTATGAAAGCTTCCCCTTTAGGAACAAATCCATAAGCTTAAAAAGCCTTCACAAACATTAGGTCAGCCTAGAAAGATCACATTTCTCAATAAGAAATAAAACACATTAAAAACAATAGGTCAAGACCCAAATCATTAGGATCTACTTCCAATGAATGAAATATGAATCGTAATCCCTCAAGTAGGTCAGCCACAAATGTAACATCCTTGAGAAATGAATCGTTTAGATTCACTGATCAGGAAAACCTTCACGAGATCAGAAAAAATGAAGATTGGTTGGAAACGTGAAGAACAAGACTATCTCATCAAGAGTCTACAATATCTCATGCATGAAGTAAGCAAATGCTAAGCGAAGTTAGGAGAAGGTTAAGAATAAAGCCCAAAACACACTGTAAGGATTGCAACCACCGAGAATATGCACATAACAATCGCAGAAAGAAACACCAAGACTAATCAAATAAGAAAATAGGAAAACAAATATTTTTTGTTGATGCAAGATTGCCAAGATCCCAAGATGCTCCTCCATTAGACACCTGTGGTTATTTGAAAAGTGAGCCTCTCACTTTGTTGTGGCCAAAGGAAAACCAAAATGGTCAACCTCATCTTGAGAAATCCATGAAGAATATTCTAGTGGTTTATCCTTCCATTTGACAAGATATTCCATGTACTTCTTACCTCTTGTGCTTTTACTAACTCTACTATCTAAAATCTTCTCTATCTGGTCCATCTGCTTCATAGGATATTGTTGTTCAATAACTGACCCATCATTGCTACTTAAATATGATTCATGACACTCATTAACATCTACAAACACAACAGAAGTTAAGGTCGAATGGGTCTAACACATTTCTTGGGATATGTAAATTTGGTTGAGGCCAACCTATTTGTGTTTGTGTATAAATATAAGTCTTGCACTCATTCAGGTGGAAAAAAAGAGCGAGGAAGAAGTTTGGAGAAGAGTTGGGTAGCAGAGAAGCTGCTAGAGGATTTCTCTGAGACTTAGGAAGATCTAGGAATAGGTCTGAGTTGGGGTTTTGTTGTTAATTTTTATTTGTATTTGGCCTTTAAACATATCATGACCGCACCTTTTGAAGACGCACATAACTTCACTGATCCAACAATCACCCAACTGGTAACCAAGAATAACAAACATACACAAAAAATTGGTAACAAGAGTCCACTAGAACACTGAATGTTTTTAGATGATGCAAGATTACCAAGGACCTAAGATACTCCTGAATAGAGAATCCCCAAAAGAGATGTCAAATCCTTCCAGTAGTTATCAACACAGTGGAAAATAACAAGATACAATCAACAAAAACATGAATTTCAGCCAAAGAACAAGTTTTATTAATAAGAATTTTTTTATACATGTCAGGCTATAAGGTCTTCCTGATTTAGGCCAAGTACAAAGAAAACCTTAAAAAAAACCCCAAATTAGACCTATTCCTAGATCTTCCTAAGTCTCAAAGTAATCCTCTAGAAACTTCTCTCCTATTCATCCCTTTTCAAGAATTCTTCCTCACTACCCAAATAATTGCAAGCCCTAAATCTATACACAAACATAAATAGGTTGGCCTCAACCAACTTTGCATATCCCAAGAAATGTATTAGACCCAGTCGACCTTAACCCAAATTAAATACAACATTTAATTCATTTCTCGAGGACATATCCAAAAAAATAAAGTCATCCACACATAGATCCACATAGGAAATCATGACATCCATCACCAATGATCAGAACAACAACCACAACCTCAATCAATCAACTGGTTAGCTCCAAGAGCCAGTGTGGATGATGCAAGATTACCAAGGACACAAGATGCTCCTACATCAGACACCCAAGGTATATTTAAAAAGTGTGTGTCACACTTAGATTCCACAAGAAAATAAGAACTCAACCACTTCATCTTAACCTTCGGTTTCCCAATCCACAAGGTCAAGAACACTAATTTTCACACAAGCAGTCTCTACTTCTTCCACTCAATCCTCTGAATCTTCTGCACTGCAACCAACTAGTCATCAAACCTTCCGACAGGAAAAAACTTATCAGCATCCTTAGTACAATGCATCAAATCTACACTCTCCTTCATAGATAAATCATGCAACTCATCACACAACTCCTCCTCATCAGCAACAAGGAACCCAAGATGCTCAACCTCACCATCAGCCACCTCTACATCCTTCTGCAACTTAGAAACACAAGTAACAACATACCTAGTTTGCAAATCCTCATGCACAACAATATGATAGACATCTCTAATGCAAACCCTATCAACAAGGTCATCACCTTCAAGAAAAGGTAACTCTTCCACCTCATCAACAATATCATTACTCACAAAAAGATGCTTTGTAATTTCCACATCATATCTATTCATTTGATCATGAAAATGATCTACCACCCCAGCCCCAGAAACGTTAGTGTATATATCTTCGACAACAACATCAACTTTCCATTTCCTCATATGAACAAGCCTCTTCACATGCCAATCAAACCTTTGTCTGATTGGTAAATACCAACTAACATTACACATACTCACTCTTCAAACTTGTTGACAAACTCCTCAATATTTCTCTCAATTATGCACATGATCCTTTCCTCTAAAATGTGAAACTTTTCCATCAGTAAAATCATCAGAATCTCTACCCAAAGTTCAACAAAAACATTAAATCTAGGGTTCTGATGTAATCCAGCAACAAAAACCCTAATCTTCCAAGACCTGAGTCTTTAGACCAGTCATCTCATTTCTCAAATCAGTCATCTTAGTCCTGATTTCATCCTCCATCAGTTCAAGGAACCTAGACTTCATTCTCCTCAATGGTATCCTTCCAGATCTAAGGTGTAACTTCCTCCAATCAGCGATCTTATTCATGAAAGAGGATACCCTAACCCTTTCAAAATCCTAGTTCTCAAGAACAACTCAACAAGTAGAAAGAAATCCTCCTACCGGCCACCTTGTGCAACTCCTTTACTGATGCAAGTTAGATCCAACCTCTACCACCTTATAACAATGCCATAGAATCACCACAAGTCCAGAATTCAGATCGATAGCTGCCAAAATAAGATCAAGCCAGCTCTGATACCATATGATGTAGTCAAGAATAGAGAATCCCCAAAGGAGATGTCAAATCCTTACAGTAGATATCAACACAATGGAAAAAACAAGACATAATCAACAACAACATGAATTGCATCCAAACAATAAGTTTTATTAATAAGAAATTCTTTATACATGTCGGGCTATAAGGCTTCCCATTTTAGGCCAAGTACAAAGAAAGCCTAACAACAAAACCCCAACTCAGACTTATTCCTATATATTCCTAAGTCTCAGATCAATCCTCTAGAAGCTTCTCTGTTATTAAGCCATTTTCAAGACTTCTTCTTTGCTACCCAAATAATCACAAGCCCTAAATTTATACACAAACACAAATAGGTTGGCCTCAACCAACTTTACATATCCCAAGAAATGTGTTATACTCATTCGGTTGTAACCCAAATTTAATACACCATTTAATTCATTTCTTGAGGACCTATCTGTTAGATTGGGTGGTTGTCATTGTACCAAAAGACCGGTCTATCAATGGTCGATACAACCACCAGACTTATAGAATCCATAGGAGGTTGTTAAATCCTTGTCACCAACTGCTACATGGCCTGATCGAGAGAAAGGACACACACCCTTCAACAATCCCTCCCTCAGGACATGCATGGGTTTGGAACCTATGACCTTAGCTTTGATACCAATTTTTAGATTGAGTGGTTTCCGTTGCACCAAAATTATGACTTGTCAATGACCGATACAATCACTAGACTTATAGAATCCACATGAGGTTGTTAAACCATTGTCACCAACCGCTACATGGCCTGACTAATACCAAGGGAACACAAATTGCAACACTATCCAAAAAATCAATTCGAACACACATAGATCCACATAGGAAATCACATTGTTCATCACCAATGATCATAACAACAACCACAACCTTGATCAATCAATCGGTTAGCTCCAAGAACCAGTGTCATGAAGAAAAATAGAAACTGGTATATAAATCAGTAGTATCTCACAAAATACTCCACCAAAAGAATCTTTATCATAGAAATATCATCTATGAGAAATAAGGAACGAACCCTTTTTACCACTTATGTCCAACATCTCTATAGATCGATCGCTCACCAAATCTTAGAAAATTGCCTGGAACCATAAACTCCTTCATACATCTAGTCACAGAATCAACAAAACTTGATCATGGTAACTCCAAACAAGTTTCTATCATAGGAAAAGATTCCTTATGACCCCATAAACAACATATCATGACCAAACCTTCTGAAGATCCACAAAACTTCACCAATCCAACAATCACCCAACTGGTGACCAAGAATAGCAAAAAAACACAAAAAAAAAATTGGTAACAAGAGTCCACCAGATTATTAAGGACCCAAGATGCTAAAACATCACATTAAATATAATTTATATGTCCATGTATTCTAGTAACTCCACTTAATATGCATTCCTTAAATCTAATCTCCTTAAGATCTTACAAGGTCCAAATTTCTTCATCCTTAACTTGTTGTAGTACCAAAACAAAATCTACCATTTTATAAGTACACCATAACTTCGTCTCCTACCTAAAATTCCTTATGTCTCCATCTCATTTCTACTCTCCTTTTATAATCTTGGTTCATTTTCTTGAAATGATTTCTAACTCATTCATGTAAAGACTTCATAACCTCAGCAAATTATTCACCTTCAACACTCTTCTTAACATCATGACTGATATCCCTTAATTATGCCTCTCCCTTAGGACTATAACCAGTAACTATCTCAAATGGTATCTTCCATGTGGTCCAATTTACTACAGTGTTATAAGAAAACTCTTCTTGATGCAAAACTAAATCTCAATTTCCTGGCTTGTCTCCAACTAAACATCTCAAAATATTCCCTAAACTCTTGTTCACAACCTATGTCTGTCCATCGGTCCTTCATCTTCTTCCAAAGTGTTCTCCAAAAATAACCAAAAAACTTACTATCCCTGTCTAACATTATGCTTTTAGGTAATCCATATAATATCACAATCTCCTTGAAAAATAGATCGGCTACATGCACTACACTTGTAGTATTCTTACAAGGAATGAAATATGTCATCTTAAAAAATTTGTTCACTACCAAAATTATTGAATCATGTCCTTTCTATTTCTTTGTAAAACTGAGTATAAAATCCATACTGACTTCTTCCCAAGGTCTAATTGGTACTGGAAAATGTGTATACAATCCCCACATTCAGACTAATACCTTTTGCAACTTGACACACTTTACAACCCTGAAAAAAATTTCACACATCCTTCTGAACTTGCGACCAAAATCAGTTCTCACTTACCAAAGCTTCTGTCTCATCAATGCCAAAATGTCCTTCCGATCCTCCACTATGTTTCTCCTTAATAAGATTATCTCTCATGGAACTTCTGGGTATATACAACTAACTTCCTTTGAAAAATATTCCATCCTGAATAAAATAATCTAACCACTTACTTTTGTTTGAAATAATAGGTTCTCTACAAGCTTTCCAAGGTTCAGTGAAGTCTCGATCTTCCTCATACAATGTGTTTAACTCCTCAAATCCCAATACTGCAATCTTCATTTTAGTCAATAATTCCCTTCTCCTATTATAGGCATCAACAAATCTATTTGACATACCACTCTTATGTTTCAACACAAACGTATAGCTCTGTATGAACTCCACCCATCTCACATGTCTTTGATTTAACTTACCTTGGCTTCTCAAATACTTCAATTCATAAAATTCTTGATCATACACTGAACATCTTCTTTTATCATCATTCATGTTTTCACTAAAATATGCAATGGGTCTTCCTTCTTGACTTAAGATATCTCCAATTGCATTTCCACTAGCATCACAATCAACCTGAAATACCTTATTGAAATTAGGTAAAGCTAACATTGGTTTCTCTATCACCTTCTACTTCAGAAATTCAAAACTCCTTTGTGCTCCATGTGTCTACTTGAATTCCTTCCTATCTCCTCTCAAGTTTTCAATCATTGGTCCACATATTGAACTAAAGTTTCTGATGAACTTTTGGTAAAAAAATATCCAACCCATGGAATGATCTTACCTCTCCAACATTATTCGGTGTAGGCCACTCAAAAATGGCTTTCACTTTCTTAGGATTCATCTTCAATCCTTTAGTAGATATTAAAAATTTCAAAAACACTAATTCCTCTTTCATAAAAGTACACTTCTTGATGTTGATCAACAACTTTTCATCCTTTAAATTATGCAATACTTGTCTAGCATGCATCAAATACTCCTCTTTGCTCTTACTAAAAAATCAAGATATCATCTAAACACACAATGGAAAACTTACCCTAGAATTTCTTTAGAACTGCATTCATTAGCCTCACGAAGTACTAGGTGCATTAGATAATCCAAGAGGAATTACCAACCACACATACAATCCTTCATTTGTCTTGAATGTAGTCTTCCACTCATCACCTTCCATGATTCTAATCTGATGACATCCATTCTTCAAATCTATCTTGGTGAAATATCTAGCTCCACTCAAACAATCCATCAAATCATCCATCCTTGGCAAAGGAAACTGATACTTAATTGTGATTCAGTTGATGGATCTAGAATTGGTACACATCCTCCATTGTCCATCTTTCTTAGGTGTTAACATTGCAGGCACTGCACATGGACTCAGACTTCTCTGATCAATCCTTGATGCAACAAATCTTGTACTTGCCTATTGAGTTCTTCATTCTTTGTCTGTGTCATCCTATATGTTGCTTTATTAGTAAAATTAGCCCCTGGTATCAAATCCATATAATGAATAATACTCATTACTGGTGGTAATCCTTCAGGGATATTATCTAATATGATGTATGGATACTCATTCAACAATCCGGTGATTTCCTTCGGATATCCTTCTTCTAACACAATCTCCTTAGACTTCTTGGCTACTAAAGAAAAATGCAAATTTTATGCCTCATGCCATCCTAGAACTTCTTGCCATCCACCAAACAAATTTGAGCACTTGTACAATCTTCACTCTTAAGGGGTTCCTCTAAAGGTAACAAATTTTGCTTCATTCCATTAGCAACAATCGTGTATACATTCTTCCTACCATCATGTATAGCTTGTCTATCATACTTCCATGGTCTACCCAATAGGATATGACAAACATCCTTATGTACAATATCAAAAAAAACCTCATCATAATACTTCCCAATCTTGAATTTAACTAGGCATTGTTTACTTACCAGTACCTTGTATTCATCTTGTATCCATACGATCTAATAGGGTTTAGTATGATGCAATCTCTACAACTTTAGTTTGTCAACCAAATCCTCTGAGGCAAGATTATCAGAACTTCCACTATCTATGACAACTTTGCACACCTTGTCTTGTACCTTGCATCTGGTTTGGAATAAATTCTTCCTCTGTAATGGTTATATATCTTGTTCTCCTTGGTATAGGGTTCTCCAAGTTATCAAGATTGCTTCATCCTCTACTTGGTTGTTTTTTATTGATCCACAGTACTCTTCATCTACAAATTTTGTTCGCCTTCTTCTTTCTTCCTTCTTCTCATAGTTTCTTTGTTTGCATTCAAAAGATCGATGTCCTACTTCACCACATTTAAAACAAGTGGCACTGAACTTCCTTTTATCACCACTACTTTGTCCTTCATTGCAATAGGAACCTCTATCATTTCTCTTGTAGCGATAATTATCCTTAGCTTCCGACTCACTTCTACCCTGATCTATAGAAGATCTTCCTCCTCAAACATTATTACTGGATTGGCCTATCTGAAACTTTCCTCCTCTACCTCTTTGCCTTTGTTCATGCTTTCGATTCAACTTTTCTTCAAATTTCAAAGCCCACTTGTAAGATTCTTCCATACTCCAAATCTGTATCAAACTGATTTCATCTTGTATTGACACCCTTAAACCATTGAGGTAGTGAGCAACTTGTTTTGCTTCATCATCTATATGACCAGATTTAATATTCAGCTTGTAAAACTCCTTAGTGTGTGTGTGTGTGTGTAAATGGGTACCTGTTAAAAATGACACAAACACTCAATAGGTCATTGCATTAGCATAAATGGTTAGTTAAAATGTTAGAAACCACTAATATCGTCCTATTGCCTTCTAACTAGAAAGAGTGTAATGAATAACATATTTAGCCCTCAGAATATGCTATAAATCAGTGACCAATACTATTCTAGCATGAAGGATTTAAGATTAAAACAAGCTAAAAGGGTGGAAAAGCAT
>MU227822.1:1404269-1427996 GCA_018584345.1 Thuja plicata | reverse complement strand
CACACACACACACACACACATATATATATATATAAGCATTGCTTCTAAAAATAATATTCCTTATTATCCATATAATAAGTCTATTTACAAATATTATTTTTTGAAAAATGAAAAACTCGTTATCTTATTAAGCTACATGATTAAAAAACTCTACTAACTTGTGAATGAAAAACAAAAGTAAAAGAATAGGAGATAAATTTATGAGATTCTTCGATTATAAAGAGAATATTTATGATATAAATTCAATTCATTGAATGGAAGAGTACACATGGTTAAATTTTAAAAAAAAAATCATATGGGAACAATACTTATGTAGATTAATTAGTCATATCTTAACTCTTATAGATATAGTTTTGCTACAAAAAAAATAGGGCTTGATTGATAACATAAAATAAACTTGATACAATTGAATAAAAAAGGTGAAGTGTTATTTATTAATGGGTGCCCCTTGTTATGAACATAAATTTAAGAATAAATCTTCCTCAATTTTTACATGAATTATAGTTGTTGTTGGTAACACTCTCTTAAACATTACTTGTAAGCTTTATGGTTTATGAAATTTCATGCAAACATAAAGTTAAAGTCAGCTATTGTTAAGTAAATTTGCAAGAACCAACTACTTTTCTTTGCAACAAGAAATAACGATCTGTTTGAAAAAAAAGGTAATATAGTTGTAATTTAGCATAGGTTACATTGGAATTTAATACCCTTGTAAAAAAGGTGGAACTAGATGTAATAAATTTGTTTATCAACTCCTAAATGTTAAATATTGTAGTTAGAACAATGAAGAGCTTTCTATTGATCATCATATTTGAGAAAATTAGTTTATCCACTCTTAAATGTTCAAAATTTATCAACTCTTAAATGTTAAAAATTATAATTAGAATAATGAAGAGCTTTCTATTAATCATAAAATTTGACAAAATCAGTTTATTAATTTTTAAATGTTAAAAAAATATAATTACAATAATGAAGAGCTTTCTATTGATCATCAAATTTGACAAAATCTATTTATCAACTCTTAAATGTTGTCAAATTTTATTTGATAAGGACAAATAATTCCATTGGTAGTTGGAAACCTATCGTGGGGGTGGTAAGCAAAATCATTCAAAGTCGTTGGATAAAGTAGTTTGAACCGATTCTTTGATGGGAAGTAAAGCTCTCAACTAATGTTATTTATTTATCATTATCTTTTTCCCATATTGAATGACAAGCCTCCAATTTACTATTTAGAATATTAAATCATTTTGGTTTTTAAGCTTTATTCCACCCACTTATTTTAGTTGGTATTTTATTTATTTTATGTTACCAACTACACCCACGTCATTGTCTTACCAAAATACCAATAAAGTCATTTTCAAATATTGGACTAGATTTAAGAGATTGTATCATAATTTTGTATAAAGACATTAACTAAGGGTGGGATTTTTAATTTTATATTCTAATGTAGATTTTAATTTTTGAAAAAAATTTAAAAACGGGTGAAATGGTTAAATAAATATAATTAAAAAATTTATTTTATGACTATATAATTGGTGTGAGTAATTGTTTGAGTAATGAGTTAATATAAATATAAATAATAATAAAAATAAATGCTAGTATATGTTATACATGATTGAAGAGTGTGCTAAAATATTGTAAATTTGTTAATGGTCAAACAAATATTTTAAAATCTATGAAGTCATTATCTTTCATTGTAGATCCTTTTTCATAATTGTCAGATCCAATGTACATGTGGATTCAACTTGCATGAATTTTGAATTTGATCTATCCACTTAGATTTGACCTGTGAAGATATTAAGATATTTGCTTTTTGTCAAGCTTGAATGGTTGTGACTATTTTTACAATTAAAAAAAATTTGATTGTGTCATTAGGAGTTTGATAATGGTTAGGAATATGTAGCACTTTGGTAAAACCTCTAAGGACATATGGTCAATGGTTTTTGGAAATGATCGAAAGTAGTAAGCAAGCATTCAAGAGATGTCCTAGATGTTGATACAAGTAGGTAATGGCATAGTGAGTGTTCTAATTGAGTACTCGAAGGATTGTAGTGAATTCTCTCACAAATTCTAGAAATATAAAAAATGAACTAGGATTAATCCTCAAATACAATGAGTAGTCTTCTTTGAACATTTCCTCCTTGGCACAATTGGTCGAGTGTCCGCCACATCCACGACTTGGTTAAACTCAAAGTATTGCCCGCGTAAGGCCAACTTTAGCTCTTCCCGCGCGCCATCATCACTTTCATTCTACAGTCATCTCTTTTCACTCTCCCTGACCAATGCACGAATGAGATAATCCCAAATTCCTTCACCTCCTGTGGACCTTCAATGCCTTTAGAAACATCAAAACCAATCCCCAAGACAACCCACTCAAAGACATGGTCCAGTCCATAGAGAAAATCCTCATCCACTAGTGAACGCAAAACCCATCTAATGACATCCTCACTCTCCACCACCTCTAGCCCCTAGGCAAGTACCAAAGAAATAATATCCATGTTCAGTCTGTATTGGTGTTTAGCCTCCATGAATTCCATCCCTAGCAGATCCAGGACTGTCTTTACAACATCCTCTCGCTTGCATTTGAGAAACCTCTTAAAACACTAAGAAGACACCGACCCAAAGAAACCTTGTTGTTGCTAAGTAGTAACTAGAGAAAATATAGCCTCCATTTTCTCTTCACTACCCTTAAAACTCACCACACTATTTTGACAAAAGAGACACATGCCACCTTCAAAAAAAAACACACAAGACTCTCGTCCCATCATCAATACTTTCTCATGTCTCATAATTAATTTTATGTCAACCGCTGATAAAGAACTAATTTTATTCTTCAACTGAAAGATTTCAATAATCTTCTCACCACACCTCCCCCACATTTGCAAATGTCAACGCCCGCTTAGACAATGCATCAACCACCTCATTCCCTCGTCATCGAATGTGTGTCACCTTAAACCCATCAAATAAGGACAACTCCTTTTGAATTGCAAGAACAAATTTTTGCAAGTGCGAAGCTTGCGATACACCCACAATGATAGCCTCAACAATAATGAGGGAGTCACCCTCTAGATGTAAAATTTTAACCCCTAACTTTCTCCCTAATTAGACAACCTGAAGCACAACCATGGCTTTTGCTATGTTATTAGTCCCTTCCCAGATCCTCTTGGCTTCCATCATCAAAATGTTACCATCGCAACCCCTGGCAACAAACCCGGTCCTCGAAGGACAAGGATTACCCTTTGACACTCCGTCAAAGTTTATCTTTACCCACCCTTCCTGTGGTCTCATCCACTTAATAATTTCCCCACCTTTTTTGGCCTAATTATCCTAGCTCTGATATTTTCTGAAAAATGAGCCTTATTTAATTTTATTTATTTAGTTTATAATACTAGCATAGATATCTTAAATGCATCTATCTAAAAGACATCAAAATATCAAAATTGTTATTGAGAATAGATAAGTACCTCAAGAAAGATATCTCTTAGCATCTTTTAATAGATAGACGTATTTAAGATATCTACACTAGTAAGTATGGAGGTGAAACAAAACATGCGACAATAATTTCCTTAGTCATGAGGTAATCATCTAACAGGTTTTAGTTTTCTAAGATGATAAATCAATCGAGAATGTTTGTCATAGTAAAATCAACATTAGATCTAGAACTAATACCATTATTTTATTCATTTAAGTTCCTCATATTTATTTCAATATGCTCAATCAATCTCATTAATATAAAACCAATTTGTTGAATTTATTCTCATTCAATGTATCAATCCATTTATATAACTCAATGCTCGCTCATCCAAATTGTGTTTAGATGCTTAGTGTCACGGTAAAAATACTTACTCAGTGAGTAAGGTTCAAACCTCCATTAGGCCATTGAGCTCGCAAAGAACCTTGATGAGCTAAAGGGGCTCTATAATGAATGATTCATAAGGCACAACACTTGCTGAGGATTTTGCAAATTGGGTAGCAAGTTAAGTGGGTTTAACCATGGTTAAGTGCACTTGAGTTGGAGTTGTATTAGGATGGGCGACCTCTTGGGTAGGCCCAATGCTTCACATCTGTGAGCATCACCTAGATTCATAGAGTGCCAAGTGTTCTATTCATTTTCATGAGAGATGAGATCTTGTGAACCACTGCTTATGAAACATAAGTCAATGAGTTTGACTCAGAAACTACACAACTGAATTTTGACAGCAATATCACAATAATCATCTATTCAAAAATTTCCTTTATTAACTTATTCAAGATCTTCTTTTCTACCTAACAAAATATTTCTAAAATTATAAAATATATTTTAAGCCAACAATCCCCAAGTATTTAAGAATTTTTGACGTGAAATATAATAATAATTTAAAGAAAAAATTATTAGGTAGAAATACTTTATCATAAGACTTCATTATTCTAATGTCACATTAGTGAAAATGACTACGGAGCCGACAGTTTTAGTATATTTTTTAATTAAATTCAAATTTACAAAACAATTGTTTTAGGTTTCTAATTTAATTAATAAATGCACTATAACTGTCAAATCAGGTTGATAGCCATTTCCTACAGGTAACGTCTTTGCAGTGGATTGGATCACCCAAATTAGATATTTTTTTATCATTTATTAATTAATTAAAAAAATAGAAACAACTACATTATGATTTTATATTTAAATAATAAATTAAAAAAAATTAGTCTTGTGAAGTATATTTTGTCGGCTATTTAGCCATTTCGATTGCCCACATATGAGTGGCGTCATCTAAGCGAAGTACGCCCAACGAGAAAAATGCATTGAAAAAGCAGTCCCGCTCGTTCACGAGACAGTTGAATTTGTAAAGATGCTAGAGTTTGTAAAACATGTACGTCGTAAGATTCTTTCTTGTATTATACCTACTCCATTCTAAACGCATTCCAATCCATCCAACAAGGACATGTAAAATAAGCAAATCTAATCCATTATTATTATTCCCTTACAAACATATTTTGATCTCAAAGGTTAATTACTCTAACTAGAATGATTTCCTCGATAAAATAATGTGGGGATGGATTACAAATTAAAAGTTTCTAACATTTAAGAATTATGTTTAGTTGTTAAATGTACATATTTGTTAAAGGTCGTAGTTTTTTTTTAATCTCAGTCATAGAATTGTTATAATTAAATGAAAATGTTCGAATGTTTATTGGTTGGATAATATTTTTTTAATCATTCTTTATATTAAAATTTCTTTTATTATTCAATTAATTTAGAAAGTCTTTTAAGTAAGTGTGTCCATTCTTAAATTAAAAAGAGTTTTCATTATGATATGGTTTTAGTTTTGATTCTTTTTCCACTCATATGATATAAGGAAAAATATTTAGACATTAGTTTTTCTTCACAAACTTTTTCCTATTTAAGAAAGGAATCTGATAATTTAATGACATTGAGATACTCATACTTTTCAATTGTCTTCTTGACTATTTCATTAAAGAAAATCTTAACTTGAATACTCATTAATGCATGTAGTTTCTTGTTTCAATTATGTAAGATTTATTTTGCATTAATATTTTAGATCATACTTTGTGATCCATCAGTTTTCTCCTCTATCTCTTTATTATCTCTATGAAGTGTGATCCAAAATGTTGATGCAAAATAAATCTTATATAGTTGAACTCATAAACTTATACATGTGTTAAATATAATAGACTATGAAAATTTGATGTCTTTAATTGAATAATAATTCCAAGACATCTTAATTTTATGCAATATTTGGTCCCTCAAAATAAAATGATAAAATTGTGTACTCTAACACCATGCAATTTCTTGAAAGACTCACACTAAATCTCTTCCCAAAATTTCTCATTCTTTTCCTTGAAACAATTATATCTTCTCCTCCTTTACAAGTGTCTTTAGTTCTCCATCTCAACATTTAATAGAAGTGCAACTTTAGTAATAAATATAGAGTCAAATTGAGTACACAAATCTCAAAATTGAATGCTCATGTGTGATGTGAAATGTTTGCTTGGAAAATCTTATATTGCAAAGTTTTTTATAGCGATAAACTAAAAAGAATCAACAAGAAATCAATAATATAAACAAGACAAAGAGCCAACCCTGAATGGGGTCAAAGTAGTCCACAAAGAAAAGCCCCTACTGTAGGACTAGGAAATTCAGATATCATTGCATGCTAGAGGAATCACTAACTCCAAATGCATACAAACAACATCCTAACCTAATATTAAAGATACGAAGGAAAAGTGCATAAAAATATTGAAACAAATTCAAATAAACACTCCTTCTAGATGCTCCAATGCTTTTATTTTCTTCTTTCAATTTGATATGTTGCTCCCATGTGACAATATGCACCTATTCATGAAAACAAAATGACAACAAGAATACTCAAAAAATGTGGTTCTTGATTTGAGAGAAATGAGAGTCCAATTTATAGATTTTTGGAGCTCAAATCGACGGATGAGATTAAAGCACAATCGACGACCAAGATTAAATGAGAGGACAAGTTAAGTGATGGAAAATTGGAAATTACATTTCCAAGTGAATGAGGAAATGGAAATATGATAGAGTTAAGTGAAAATAATTATTGGAAATATTTATTCTCAACACAAAATACCATTTGCAAGTGAAGGACACAATAGAAATATGATAGAGTTAAGTGAAAATAATATTGGAAATATTTATTCTCAACAACAAATGCCATTTGCAAGTGAAGGAAAGGATGAGTGATGAACAAGTTAAGTGGAGGAGAAAATGGAAGGAGGAAAGAGTTAAGTGGAAAAGGAAATTAGTAAGTGGGAGTTAGAAGTGGAGAGAAAGGGGGAAGGGGGAAGAGTTACAAGTGGAGATAAATTAGCATGAAAAAGAGATAAGTGGAGTTAGAAATGAGAGAGAAATTTAATAATTAAAAATGATTAATTCCCTCATAATAAAAAAATTAGACAATTAAATAAATAAATTTATTTAATTGTGGGAAAAGGGCAAAGGGGGTAAATAAATAATATATTTATTTACCAAAGGGATGACATTAGGATGAGGGTGAAATAAATAAATATTTTCCCCTAGAACTAAAATTAAATAATTGATAAAATTATTTAATCGAAGACAAATCAATAGGACATGATGAAATCAAAGGACATAAATTAGTAATTAATTACATAATTGTTATTATTTAATTAATAAAAGACTGACACAATATTGGTGATCAAACACACAATATAGAAGACATGTTAAAAAAGGGAGCCATAGGTGTGAACCATTTTTTATTGTAAGAAAAGCCCCAACATCCACCAACCATAAGAAGATCCAAATCAAAAGAACCCAATTCAATACAACCCATTAACTAGCTATATCCTCAATAATTAGCCTATTTCAACTTTGGAAACACTCTAGGAAAAATGCTCCCAATCACCCATTTGCTCAAAAAACTATTTAGCTAGATAATCAACCACTCTATTCCAATCCCTCAGGATGTGGACAAAAGAAACAAAACCCATAAAGTTACTCAGCGAAGAATCTACCTAACCACCAAAGCCGACTACCAATTCACTCCTTCAAGGTTATGCTCATTCAACAATTTAATTAAATTAGAGAATTAGACTCACAATTAACTTTGTGCTTGCCGAGAGCACACACCATATCAAGAACAATAAAGATAGCAATGTCTTCTATGAACTTGTTAGTGTGTTGATCCTTATAGACAAAAAGAGGAAAATGATGCCACCAATACTATCCCTCCTTATTTCACTAGCCACAACAACCCTAGAATTTCCTCTGGAAGAACCATCAATATTAATCTTTAAACCACCAAAAGTAGGTAATACCGTCTACCTTCTCTCTAGGTTTTCCTTTTGAGATGATGACTCCCCCTTGATGATAAAGACCCCAAATCCTTCTCAAATGAACCCAACCCTTGCATCACCTGCATCTCTCCAGTTTTGAAGGGGAAAACTAAAATACCTACTTATTCGTCTAATTAAATATTCTTTGAATCAAAATTGGCATCCAATCTCTCTACTCCAAAAAATTCCTTCACTCCTCATCTAAACATCTCCCACCTTTCAAATCTATTTTGGGTCCATATGTTGTGAAATCCACTATCTTAGATACCATGATGACACATTTATTTTAGGACTACATTGTGCTAATAAGTAAAGAGTTATTTTTAGAAATTTATTTGTTTTATTTAGTCATCATATGAATTATAAATGAGCTTTATTTGGAATCAGTTTGAAAAATAAAGTGTTTGTTGATTCAAGTAGATATGTTATCCATTTTCGATTATGAAAATCTAGATATCAACCATATTTTCTAATTCCTATATCCACTTATGAATTGTAATTTTAAAACTTTAATATACATTCTTCCAAATTATATTTATTGTCTTTTAAGTTACAATTTAACCAACTCTAAATCAATTAACAATTTGCAAATAAATAAACTATATGCACCATTATAACATTTATATAACTATTATAAATATATTCAATTTTATTAATCCTTAATCCTACCTTAATTTCTTATTAATCCTTAATTATTTATTTTATAGTTCTATCATTTAATAAGAATCAAAACAAATTTAGTTTAGTTTAGAATATTTATTCACTTTAAATCTTTTGCCTAGAATATAGAGCCCATAATAGAGAGAATGAAAGTGAGGCTCACACATTATAAATTAATAATAAATAAACAATAATACGAAAGTGAAATCTAGGAAGAGTAATTACATATAAATGTGCAAGCCATAAACCTAATGTTAAACTACTTAAATAACGACCTTATTTCACATATATTTAAAAAAGCATTTAACTAATGACCTTATTACATATATATTTCACATATTTTTTAATGCTTTTATTTTAAATGATATTTGAAAATAAAAGCATTAAAAAATGAATAAAACACCAACGCTGTTAATTCAAAGTGTTTTCCCCAAAATAGAACACGTCTCCAGCATCCATCTCACCAGAAGTCTGAATGATTTTGTTTGTAGTGCGTCGCATTAAAAATCGAAATTTAAAATAACTTGAAATCCGCTAAACAAAATTAAAAAATAGCCACCCAGCGGATGAGCAGCCCAACAATTCTGCGAATTCCCTGGTTTTGAAACCCAAATTCAAATCCGATATTCTCAAAATGCGCAAATCCCAGCTCATTGTGCACACAGAGCGCAAATGGCTTCTCCCATTCTTCGCAAGCTCGCTCATATCAATCCTGCTACTTGCGGCGGTCCTCATTCGATCCGGAGCTTCCACTCGCTCCAACGAGCCGAGCAAGTTCGTTTTCGAATCCAGATCGATGGACGGAATGCCAGCGGCTCCCAGACTTGCGTACCTGATAACGGGATCGAAGGGCGATGGCGAGAGGATCAAAAGGCTTCTGCACGCGATTTATCATCCGAGGAATCAGTATTTACTGCACCTGGACAGAGAAGCTCCCGATGAACAGAGGCTGAATCTGGGATTCTATGTGCAGTCTGTTCCTCTGTTTTCTGCGGCGGGGAATGTGAATGTGATAGGCAAGGCGGATTTCACGAGCTACATGGGACCTACCGCTATTGCTTCTACTCTCCACGGTGCTGCTATTTTCCTCAGATATGCTAAAGATTGGGACTGGTTTATCAATCTCAGTGCTCTCGACTATCCTTTGATTACACAGGACGGTAAATATCTTTATATTTTTTGGTTTGCATCCTTCGATGTTGGTGTTTAAGTGTTTTTTAAACTTTTACTGTTACTTGGTTTGAATGTTTTAGTGCCCCTGTTTGGTTTAATATAGTGGAACTGGCAGATGTGCGGGTTCGATTTTTGATGTTTTCTTTTTGTTTTGGAGTTCTTCGACAACGTTATTTTAGATTTCACCTTGCCCGCTTCAATAACTTTGTCTGGCCTAGCGGACAATACAGATTTAGAAACAATTAACTATATTTTTTTTCTTTTGCTTAATTTGTAATAGCTAATGTGGAAAGTTATCCATTTCTCGCCCTTTTAATCGGTAAAGTTGAGAGAAAACTAGAGTCCGAAGTTCAGTGTTGTAGATTATGCCTTACAATCCGCGATCAAAGAAAACCCTGAGACAATTTGGGAGAAAACACGGAAAAACGTGCGATAAGTGCCTATTTGTGCTTCGCAATTTTTTAAATTTTTTTTTCCTTTTTTTCTTTTTTTCTTTTCTTCCTGCATTGCTGATCGGAAAATGGTGATCGGGTAGAGAAGCGGGACTACCATAGCTGATCTCAGAATCGCGTCTTTCTTGCCATAGCTTCTGCACGATAAAAGCGGTTACCTGACAAAAAAATATAAAATCAATCATACTCAGAAACATGGTCATGAGCCCGGGGTTTAGTTTGAGTGGTGGCGCGGGCAAGCTATTAAGCAACGAGCTCTCACCCGGTCTCGGATTCGAGTATCGGTTTAGCCTCGGCAGGTGGCTTGGGGTGGTTATAAGGGCTAGCCCTGTATTCCTTCGCCATGGTGGCTGATCCAGGTTGGAGGGCGGTGATTCCCGATTATTTAAAGAAAGGTCGAAGAAAAATGGTCTATGAATGCATATTATGAAAGTATAGAAATGTTAAATGTCATACTCATGTTTGATACACGGGGAAATTTCTAAATTCTACTCAAAACTTGATGCAACCTACACCAGAGATAGAGCTTTTCAATATTTCCTCTTAAGCGTGAGTTGAGTATTTTTAACCTTTTTCTTTAGCAATATGTTGAGATCATTGATTTTGAAATGGTCCAACAGAAATACTTGCCCACACGCTCATTGGTTAGTTTAGCCACTACTAACCTTGTCAAAGAAAAAATGGAGAATGACATCTTCCAGGTGCTCTCAAAAGCCACAAATGAATCAAAGACAACTTATGAAACATATGGTACTTTTTTTGAACTGCTCATACAATTTGGGCTTCTAATATAGTTTTATTAAGAAGCTTGCTCCCCATAAAGCCAGGAGACCTCGCAGATCGCTAGTCTCTCACGTTTTGCTATCTAGCATGACATGAAGAGCAAATCCACGACCTGCAGATATCACAGATCAAATTAAAGAAATGGAGGTGGATTGAAAAGCTATAAAACAATGGAGCAAATTATTGCTCTAAACCTGTCTTACCCCACGTTTCGGGGATGGGTAGAGCAGGGATGAGGATAGGAGGGAACTATTTTTTGGGGGACAGCTACTAATAAAAAAGGGGAAATTTAAAAAATGTAGATAATTTCACATATTCCTAGGATAGCATTCATAAGATGATCATCATAACCTTAACACATGATATTGGAGTTCAATTGATATTTTCATTGCATTCATTCTAAATTTACGAAAGTCACAATGACAAAACAGTAAACACATGACGTATTATACAAAAATTACATTAAAATAGTTTTGTATCTATTTTCTTTTGTTCTTACCCTTTTGTTCATCCAGGGACATTAGTGTAATTTCTTTCTTTCATTCATTCTAAAACTATAATATAATTTTGCGTCTATTTTCTTTTGTTCTTCCCCTTTTGGTCATCCGTGGACACTAATATAATTTCTTTCTTTCATTAATTCTAAAACTATAATATGAAAACAATCTCTTCTTGGAGTTGAAAATCTAAAATTTACAGCCCTGATGTCACCGGTGTAAATTGAACTGCAAAAATGCAATTACCATGTAACTCCTAAAATCTAAAACTAATATTGGACAGAAATCTCAAACAGGAGTAAAATCTAATACCTTAAATGCCATAAATTTTGGATTTAAGACAAGAAAGGTATGAATGCCAACTTGCGTCCAATCCAAGAGCATATTTTTTAAATCTTTGAGTTTTTTTAAAACAAAAATGAACTTTTAAACTGCTGTGCCATCAGGGACGGCTAGCTGTCCCCAGGATGGTCAGGGGATGTCTAGGTGTCCCCTGCCCATCTTGGGGATGGCCGGGGATGTTTCTGAGGTGCCCCCATGTCCCCTAGACGTTTCCACTCCAGGACAGCACTTTTTTGCTGGGTACTCGTCCTTGGGTTACATAGCTCTAAAATGCGGACAGCAGGAAGGAAACATTCCATGTTTTGTTGCAGCTATAGTGTGGGTCATGTCTGTAAATTTGAGACCCTTCGAACATCTGTGGACATGTATATATATCAAAAATACCTTATTTCTGTTTTCTAGAAATGGGAAAATTCCAATATTTCTTTGATTTATGGGGGATGGTAGGGGACAGCTTTTAATTTAATTAATATTTGAAAAATTAATTAAAAACAGTAATATTTATTTCCAATTTTTTATTTATGTAAAGCAATATGACTGCATTTCTAGAAGAGGCTGAAATTTATACAAAGTTGTATTGATCCAAACATTTAGCTTCAGAGACAATGGATCTAAATGTCTTTACCCCAATCTTGAGTGGAAATTGTACCATTGATAAAAAATCCACTGTTAGGCTTTGCAGGATCATCTTCTACATTGTCTGATTTCTGAATTTCAGCCATGCTGTACAGTGTAAACCAAGCGAGCAAATTTTAGCACTGTTTCTACAATAATTGTTTTAGAAAATTAAAAACGGTAAACCTGATGCCATTTATCATCCAAAAAAAGAGTACCAGGCTTAAGCATTATTCATCAAACAATTAAAATTAGACGCACCAATGCCAGTGAAAATTTGAATGGACTATTTTATTATATTAGTCGGGAGCTTCGGCATGTTATCAAGTAAGGGATTCACTAGAGAATAGAACTTGACGAGGAGGTCCATAACAAGTTGCAGTGTCAATGTACATTTGTCAGAAATCCAAGCATCATAGCAAAGGGCATTATATATACTTTGTAAATCATTTGAGTGTAACCATGGTGACATTATTTGACATTGACTAGGCAAACTAAAAGTATAAGTGAAATTCAATTAGTTGGTATTTAATTTTGCACAACCCAAAACAATTTTAACATATTTTCTTTTTAAAATGGGAGCAAGGTCTAGGGGTGGCATCCCCCAGTGACATCAAGCAGGGTCAGGGATCTTCATAGCATTTGTCTTTTGATTTTTTATTTCAAAATTTTTAATGTTAAATGACTGTTTGTTATAGTGTACATTGAACTTTCTAGTCCTTTTCCTTTGTTCCTTTTTTGGTGATTGTAATAGAGCACGGGCTATGATTTTTGTAAGTTTTTTTAGGTTGGAAGGCCTTGGTGGGCCCTCCTTTAGGTTTATGCTTAATTTTTAAATGCAAAAGTCTTCTCTTTTTTTTTGACATGCAAGAACAACTTGTCTTCCCATGATGGTCAAGGGATGTCTGCACATCTCTTGGCCACCTAGTGATGATATGGTGATAGGAAGATGGAAATGATTCTTAGTCATGTTCATATGTGCGATGAACGAACTGATGTGAAGATGGAAATTTGATGTAGGTTATACCTTATAGGAGTACAGTTATGTTCTGTTTTCTAAGTTAGACATAAAAATGTTGTGATGAGGAAATTATACAACCCTTATTTGAATCTCTTTAACAAAAAAGTCTTATGAAAATAGAAATATGAATAATCAAAGGATTTTGAAAAACATGGTCAAGAAGAAAGATTAAAAGCCTTATAAGCTACAAATACATACTCAATTGCTACTTGAGGAGATAATATATATAAAGAGAAAAAAAAAGAGCGTGTAATAGCATAGATCCCTAACATGAGAAGTACTTGTGAGATGTTTTGTCGACTTCGTAACTTGGCTAAAAACTCACTGAAGAGTCTAGGCATGTCTCTGCTGTGTAGACTTGCCATGAATACTTGATGAGTTCATTGCGTTACAGACCTGCAAATAGACATGCAAACATTTTAAGGAAATCTGACCCCTGCGATCAAACAAGTTTGAAGTTGATTTCAAGAGCAAAATTCTACAATTTGAGAGTTTCAAGTCAGATTTTTTTTTCTTCCAAGCATTTCAAGAAATATGTTAGGGATGTTTTCAGTTTCAGGTCTTTTAACGCTGATTTTATATTATTGTTAATAAACAAATATGTTGATATTTTTCCTAATTAGGGCTTATCAAATTATGTTATAAAAAACATTTTTTTGCTTAATTTTGTAATGCTCTTTATTTATGTTCAAAATGCAAGCTATTTAATTCAGTTTTTATGTCATTTTATGTTTTAAGTAAAAATGTTGTAGCCTATTAGGGTTATGTATAGGGTTTAAAGTGTTTTTTTTACAAAAAAATCTAAATGTTTTTTTTTTGTATTAAAATGTGCTACAAAATGTATATTTTTGATTTCATGAATACCAGGTTTGCATTTAACATACAATGGTATCAATAAGTGGAAGCTGATTCAATTTTCAAAAGAAAGCTGTTTAGAAATGTGACTTTGTGAGACTGAATGTGGGGAGTGTTATATGTAACTATTGTGGGTTGAAGATGAATATAGACATATATTGTCTCAATTACCACCTTGCACATGTTTTTGGCCATGATATCAACGTGTGTCCCAATGCCATGGACAAAGTAGAACAAAAGACGAAAGCAACCTTTGCATTGATGGATTAGATGAAATTAGAGAGAATGAGGATAATCACAACAATCACCACGAATCCCAACTTTGCATGGAAACCAAAGGTGGATATGAAAGAGATTGTGTGCTCCAATCGTGATCTGTGTTTGTGGGGCACATCCACTTCATCTGGCACAAACAAAGTCCAATCACGAGGGTTTTTTGTTCCTTGAAACACATTTGGATCACAACCTTCACTTGCAAGTATATTGTGGAACAAGAAAAAACATGAGGATGAAGATATGGCTTGTGC
Source organism: Thuja plicata (assembly GCA_018584345.1). NCBI lineage: Eukaryota > Viridiplantae > Streptophyta > Pinopsida > Cupressales > Cupressaceae > Thuja > Thuja plicata. The sequence goes on along the minus strand of MU227822.1, from coordinate 1,413,250 downwards.
TAATTCATGGTTCTACTACAACTTTACTTTCAACATGGCAAAAAACCCATATTGTGAGTATTTGGTCACGACATTGATAGTTAGAGGGAAATGGTACAAGATGCTTTCTCCATGTGACTTAAGTTGGTGGTTGCTCTAGAGGTTGCCATAGATGTAAAGGACAATTTTGGAAGAACAAATGAAGTAGTGGCACAAGTCTAGATCCACCTTGTCTTCTACGGGAATGAGCCGTTTCGTACCATCTCCATATTCATTTAATGAACTATACTAAGAGGCGGGAGAGATAACTTCAATAGCCAGGACTTCTACGGTCATGATATTGGAGACGCTACGTATAATGTAGCTCTATAATCTGTAGAGTTACGTTTCTTCAATGAAATACAGCCATGCACACACATGACTAGGAGATAACCAACTGTGTCCAAGAACCAATATCTGAAATAAGGTAGGATAATATTGCTGAGAAACGATCATCAATACAATCATACACGGCATGAAGAGGAAGCACAAGATACTGATGAGATCATTTGCAGGTATGCAGATAGCTCCTGCAACTACGTAACTTCAACAGATGAGAGGTCACACAAGGGGAAAGCAATTGCGTGAATGAGTATGGTACGATTTGCAATTAGGGTTTTTAGTTTGATGAGACATTAGAACAAGGGAATAGAGCTCATGCAAGCAAGTGTGACATGGATTGCAATTGACTCCCTCACATTGCAAAGCATTTGTAGTCAACACTTTGAAGTAAATATTTGTGAGCCAAGCATGGCTAGATTATTGAATTCAACAAAGGTTGATGGAAAGAGGGTCACAAAGACTCTTTGATGTCTTTGCAAAGAGTTATGAAGATTACCAAGGTAACTTAAATATTCAACTCAAATTCAAAATTGAATCTTTTAATTTTACTTTTAAAAGTTTTATTTTAATTGTAACCTTAATTATTTTGTAGAAGTTGGACCCTTGGTGGCAGTTTTGTTCTTAGAGGAAGGAAATCAAAACCCTAGAAGATACATTCATGATGCCATGTATAGGGCCAAATAAGCCATTCAAAACTATTATATGGGAGAGTGGGACGAATTTGAACCCATTTGGGAGATCATATAGGCTTGAAGTGGAACAATCAACTCCATCAACCCATTTATGCAATAGGTACTACTCGACCTCAATTTTTTTTTTCGTAGAGACTGCATAGATGTTAACTGAGAAGTTATGGAGGACTCCTCAATGTGCATTGTGAGGATGACACTCAAGGTTGAGGTGAGGGGTTCGACTACAAGTTAAACAAAGGCTTTTTTCTTTGCCACTATCTATTCAAAGGAGAATTACACAAGCACCAGGTAACACAAATTATAGTTTTCAATTACATCTTACAATTCTTGCTTACAAATTACAAAAATCCTTACATAATTTTGAATATTTTATTTGGAGCTGCTTGGTGGGATGATTGAGAGGGAACTTTTCTAAATTTCAGAAGCTAGCCCTTCATATTTTGCCTCAACCTTGTAGTGTTTTTGGATGTGAGTGCAATTGGAGTTTGGTTGAGACCATTCATATGAAGAAGCACAACAAGTTGTCACAACAATGCCTCAATGATCTCATTTTTGTGCAGTACAACCCTTGTCTTTGTGCAAGAAAGGTAGAGGAGCTATCTAGTTCAAGAGCCTATAAACCTAGATGAGATTGATTTGTACATAGATTGGACTACATAGGATGAGGACACCCCCATTTTTAGAGAAGAAGGGGCTGTTGGTTTTGAGAGGAAAGCAATGGAGGTTGCAGTCAGAGGAGACATTAGATTGGACGATACCATTGGAGATGATGTCGAACTTGATACAGAGGAGTCATCATTACCATATAATTTTAGGGTGGAGTTGCAACCTTCTAGTACTAGAGTGGAGCTGCAATTAATTGCAAGTAGCAGGCCCTAAACTTTCACTAGAATGCATTTGGGGAAGAGAAAGCTGTAAATTTTCTTAGCTTGCATCGACGTATAATTTTTGATGATTGTCCATGAAAATCGTCACAATACATAATAAATATCATATTCGTTAGCTGATCATTGTTGTATTCACACGATGCTGCAATATTGTACTCTTTTAGTATTCATATATAATAGAAACCACTTCCCCAATGTTTTACAAACTCATTTGATACATTTTGTAAAATTAAATATTAATAATGTATAAATTTATTTTTGAAATGAATTTAAGTAGTTCTTTACATTCCTGGGTTCTCAAACTACTTTGTAACCCAGGAACTAATAGTATATGACAAAACATCTAGATTCTAAAAGAATTGAGTAAACATTTTGTAACCAAGTTTTGGAAGCATTCAAAATAGATTGACTTGTAAAAATGAAAGTCAAAGTAGGTAGGAGATGTGGAGATGGAATTCAAGAATGAAAGAAATGAAATTTGAATGAATAGGTTTCTACTAGATCCCTTTGGCAACATATGAGAGCTATAGGTATTTAGGCTGTCCGTGTTGCCATGTTGATTGTAGATATTTAAGAAAGGGCTTGTAATAACCAGAAAACAATTTCTGATGGAATTGAGAAAACAGCAAACAAGGAGATACCAAATGCGTTCTCACATGGATATGTTCAGGTTTCTTCATAGTGAAGGTGGGGATTTTAACATCACAAGTGAAAATGTTGAAAGTAGCCAGCCAAACAATAGGCTTTTGAATTTCCAAAAGATTCACGACAAATATAAAAAGAAAAAATAAGCTCACAATTTATATGATGGAGAAAAAATATTTGGAATATTTGAAGGGATGCAATTTGTTGATGCCGAAATGCTAGGTTCAGCAACACATTGGAAAATAATCTGGATTTTCTTGTCATTGTAGGAAAATTTGAAGTATTACAATATCCTAGAATTTTGATATCAATGTGAATTGAATTGTGAATATTCACTAACAATGAGAACAGCGTGGTTTTAGTGCTCTGGTACACCATGCCAAGGGCTTTTACTTGGGGATGTCTTACAAGGCTCTATCTTTAGTCATCACAATCTTTGAATATGGTTCAGAGGAGTTCTTGGTAGATGGACAGATGCAATGAATAATACATATAAGTGGAGTGTGGTGGGAACAGTAAGGATTCTGAGGGGAGGAAAGGAAGTTGATCAAGTTGTAAGCATCACTGCATTTGATCAACATGCAGAGGGAATGGTTTGCTCTGCTGGTTCTAGCTGTCAGTTTTAATAAGTAGCACGAATAATGGCCAAAACCATTTTTAAGTAACAAATAGAAGCTCAATATTTTCCTATTATATGCAATATAGCCTACTCTCCAGTCCACGCTAGCGTGAATATATATATTTGTAAATTCCCATCTAAGCTTATTTATTATCTGTACATGGTAATGCATTTTATAGGAAGGTGAACATAACATATACAAGGACATGGTCAATTTTAAGAATACATTAATAGAACGACCCTCTCTCCTCTAAGTTATGGAATGAGGTAGCAGAACTAAACATTAAAGCATTTTTTATTTGACTTAGAAAAAACTACACATTAAAGCGTTTTTTATTTGACCTAGAAAAAAAACTATCTTTACAATAGTCACTTCGATAGATATTTCAAATCATACAGATTGGAATTGGCCACAAAGGAGAATCATTGAAGATAATTCTTTGCCAAATGAGGTGCCATGGAGGGCCTTGTTCATTAAAGAATGATTCTCTGTTCTTGAAACCTGACAGCAATCTCTTACTATGCAAACGGATATTTTCTTTACAGCATTTGTAAAATTCTGTCATCTGTGTGGCATTAGCTTTTGTTTAAAATAAGATTAATTTTTCATATCCATTTGTCAATTTCCTTCTTCCCAATGTCGTATGCACAAACTCAATTTATGTTTTACTTGCAATAAATAAAAGGTTTTAATGTTATAACCAATAAGCCGTGGACTATTTAAGCTTCATTGTGTTTAACCAGTGTTTCTTAAGAGTCAGCAGCTCAATGGCACTGGCTTTTGTGGTCTAGCATTCCAATATTTTAGTCTAGTATTATATATTCAAATTTGTCAGCTGTGATGCTTATTCACTTTCATTTTTTCAATTTAAGAGCATGTCAATTCTATCTATTGTATATACAGATTTGCATAATTTCTTCTCCTATTTGTTGAGGTATCTGAACTTTATTGAACATAGACACAATGTATACATAAATAGTATGCAAATAGTTCTAAGTAAACTGTGGTGTGAAATCTACTGGTTCTGTTTTACTATTTAAATAATGAAAGTTTAGTTTTTAACAAACTTCTTAGTGAATGACCATAAAACTGTTAAGATTAGCTTATTGGTTTCATTTTCTAAATCTGCTTCCCTTCGATATGGTGTTGCATAAACTCTCTATATTTTTATTTACTACATATTATAAGGTTTTACATAGTAGCCGATTAAGTTGTGGACTTTTTAAGCATCATGATGTTCAAACACTCTTTTGAAGGGTCAGCCATTCACTGACACTGTATTTTGTGGTAAAAGTCTAGATATTTGAATTTCTAATCTATTATAGTCACTATGATACATATTTGTTGTTTTTAGTTCAAAAATTCATAATTGAACCCTTCATTCAGTTTTGTTTTGTTTACAGATTTACTTCATGTCTTATCCTATCTGCCAAGGGATCTGAACTTTATTCAGCATACAAGTGATATTGGACAGAAAGAGTATGTAAAAGATACTAATTAAACTGGAACGTTAAATCTATTAGTTTGGTTTATCTATATGAATTATGAAAAGTTAATTAATTACAAAAATGCTTTGAGGAATCAGATCGGTTTTGCTTTTTGGTATTTGACTGGAGGCTATTTATTTTGCAGGTATCATACTGTAAAACCTATTGTTATTGACACTGGGCTTTTCTTGTCTGGAAAAAATGAGGTATTCTATGCTACACAAAGGCGGATGATGCCAAATGCTTTTAAGCATTTTACAGGTTTATTTTCATCTTACACAAGCTCTTTGATGTACTCAGTGTGCAAATCAAGAATTAATGAGCCATCTGTAGAATTAATGTTTAATGCTTGTTCTATTATAAAAAGACCCGGAAATCTTTATTGCGGTGTTTACAGGAATATCATTGTAGGATTGAATTTGCTGAATTGTGTGCTGTTAAATATTTTAATAATCACTTGAGAATATCTGCATCATTGTCAATGCTTGGCAACAAAAAGCTGTCTAAGTCAACCAAAGTGGTAGATTCAGTATTCCCATCAATTCCATCAGCATACCCCTTCCTGCAATAAATGGAAAATAAAGAAAGGATAAAATGCCAAATCCTCATTTTGCCTTTGCGTGTTTTATTTCTAATAGAAAAACTGGATACAGAAAATGATATTAAAGAATATCTAACAAAATGTTTGTGAATCTACTACTATTTGGCAGACAAAGGCTCTCTATAGCAGAACGCCTGCAAGACTAGACAAAATGAGGCCAAGTAGGGAGATTTAAAACAACTTTCACAGCAGCAGGGAGAAGCAAATTTTATATATTAGAACTTAGTACTTACATAGCATAACAACACGAACTTCTATAGTCTATGATTTATAAACTGCCAACCACACTTTGAAGTAGGATTTGAAAAAGCTCATTACTGCTGTTGCTACTTGTAATTTGCTTCAAATGACTGTTTATTATGTTCTTTTAAATACCTGGAGAACTGGATTAATGTTGTGTTTTAAGGGAAAATATAGATAGTACTTGCAACTTATAATTAGCAATGGAAAACTAGCAGAATTGCTGCACTCAAATTTTTCATCCTTGAAACCACAATCTGGGACTAACCAGCCGGAAGATGCAATTGCTCAGCTACCTTAGTTTCCTGATGGTCACATCACCTAACTCTGTTTGCTCCTAGGTAATGTCCCTCCTTGGGATCCTCCCCATTTCTGCCCAATAATAACAATTCCAACTTAGGTCGAAGGATGCAATTCATAATTTTTATAATAATATTGTCAACTATACAAGATAATCCTGGTTTAAGTTCTACAAACAGTATGGATTAATAGAGATTGATATTGAAAATCATTAAGAGTTCATGATAACCTCTAGATACACTAATGCGAATTCATGATAACCTCTAGATTTACTAAATGTTAGGCATTAAATATTATAAATCATGATAACATATAAACATCATTTATATCAAAATACATCAATAGCATTAATAATTGTTCCAAGGCATTATCATATAGCAATCTTATTAGGAATTCATTGGAAGTGTTTGCAAATTGCATTCTCAAGGATGGTTGTCCTTGTATTGTGAGAGCATGGGTGGATCTCTATCCATCCACGCCGTGGTGGTGTACTTGAGAAGATCACTAAGCCTAGGAACACTCATTTGCCTCTCGGCTCATGAGTATGCATCTTGGGGTGGCATACTTGAAAAGTCCGTCAAGCCTAGGAGCACTCATTCGCCTCCTAGCCCGCAAACATGGTAGGATCTTAGGTCCACTCCATCCACCTTATAGGTGCACCATCCTCCTTGTTCAAGTCCAAGAGCACTCATTTGCCTCCCAGCCCACATACATGAATATAACAAAATAGTAAAACAGAGTAAGCATGGCATGAAATGAAATAAACACAAAAATTGATATGGAGAAAATGTGAGTGAAAACTGTATAAGAGTGGGATTTGTCACCAATTGCTAATTAAAAAGTCTACTACCTCGAAGAGGCTTCATGGACATCTTACAATGTGAAATGACATCCAAGCACCTATAACAACAAATCCACTACTCTTGGTTGTTTGACTACAATAACATTCGTACAACTGAACATCTTTGATTGTTCAAATGCATAGTTACTATTAAATAAAATGGAAAGAACCCCTTCTACAAGTTAGAAAGGGATTGTTATAGCTTGCTTTTCAGTTACAAGAGAAGTTCAATGAATCCATAAATCGCCAGAAGTTCTAAGTAATGCCCACCTCTCTATTCTTCGATCTGCCATCATCTTTTGATCATAGGTGATGCTCAACCTTGCCTGAACATGTCACTTGCAGATTGTTTGATACTGAAAGATCTGATTATGGATCTACCTGTTAGTGATGGTAGTTTAAGGAAGACTCTTTGGATGTTAAGGTCATCTAAGAAGTGTCCAACTATTTGTTCTCTTGTAAACTGTGTTTTGTCTTATTACTCTCAAGGCGAGTCTTGTCTTCACATGTTATATACTAGCAAGGAGTTAGGAAGTGACTTAAATGAGATTGTTGGTTATCAAAACCAACATGATGAGTCTATTTAAAAGAGTTTTTGTACTTGATTCCCAAATAAAACCATTCAGGAAATCGCATCCACTTATAATGCCTTGTTGTAACTTGTTATGTGCTTGCAAATATTGGAGAAGCTTGTTGTCAATATGCACAAGAGTTTATTTTCCTAACATATAATGGTCTTGTTGTGACATTTTCACACATCGCCCCATAGCAAATAGGGACCCCCAGTTTTCTTTGTTTAGGTTAGTGTTTAGGGGTCTTAGTGTTAGTTTCCAGTCTCTTACCTCTGCAAATGGGTCGAGTCATGAGTTTTCAATCAGGTCTAGGGATGTTGTCAAGATAGTACTTGAATGTTACAACTAAGCAGAGCGGACAAGTCTTCATCTTAGTGATAACTTAGTTGGATGAATATTCTGATGTTACGAATGCGTTCAAACAGGTGAAGGGAGAAAGAATGTAATTTTCTGAGACTAATTCAGACAACTTTCTATTTTTAGAAATTTGCTTTTCCAAAGTGCTTTTTTGCTTTTTTCAATTTTTGGAAAGTGTCCTTTTTAGCATTTTTGGGTAATTTGCAAAAGTCTATTTTTAGAAAGTTGCTTTTTGCTTTTTTTTTTTCTGGAAATTGCTTTATTTTTCAAAGAAACACCAGTATCAGAGGTTTGGGCTAATGTATGAATAGCTAAGAAGAGCTTCCTCAAAGGAATGTCAGATTGATCAACTGGTCAAATCGACATGTTAAGAAATGAATCATTTCCTCAACAAGTTCTCAAAAAAAAGCTAAGTGTTGAAAATCAATGTGAGAAATTGAAGAGGTGCCTAGAAGTGATTTACTCAGCAAATGCTAAAAAACATTAAGTGTTGAATCTTAATACGAGAAAGATGGAAGCTAAATGGCACATGGGTTTGAAATTTGTAAGAGGTTAAAGGAAAAAAAACAAATGAAAGAAAAGCCAAATTGCATCTTGTATTGTCTTGATAAGTTTGGGCAAGTTTTGAGTTTTTTTTTTGCTTTCATGACACATCGACCGCTTGCTTTCACAAACACATCAATCACAAGGGAAATTGCTGACTAGATAAAAGCAAAAATGAAATTGCTTATTGGGAGAAAGATAATAAAACATTTTTTTTAAATTCTTTTTTTGAGATAGAAAATAAAACAGCAAGACGACCCTTGCAAGGAAAGCACACATCATCTATAAAAGGGCCTTGAAAGAAGGTGGAATTCATTTCAACACAAGTCATTTTATAGGTTAGTAGAGAAGAAGAAATTCTCAGCCCAAAATTGCAGCAGAGAAGAAGAAATAATGAGTTCAAAATCACAGAAGGAAGGGAAACGAAGAGCTTTTCAAGATTAAATTCAACAATTCCTTATAGAATTTCAATTTTTTTAATACCCTCCTTCAAGCTTGCAACGCTAATAATCAGTTCTAAATCACAGATTTTCCTTTGATTTTCATGGAAAGAGGGTAATTTTTCAGTTTTTGAAATTGGATTTTAGGAATGTTATCTGCAGATTTCATGGAATTTCCATTCTTAACTTGTTCTTTCTGATTTTTGAACGTTAAAATCTAAGTTACCACATTCGCTCAGAATAAGTGAAATTCAAAATTCGATTCGCTCGAAATTCTGGTTCGGTGCGAATTCGTGTCAAATTCGACTTTTGACTGAGAAATTCGTCTGCAATTCGTTCAGCAGGACCCTGGGAGAATTTCCAACGAATTTTGCAGACTTTTCACACAGCGCACGA
>MU227822.1:1391845-1403781 GCA_018584345.1 Thuja plicata | reverse complement strand
TATATATATATATATATATATATATTCTTGTACGGACGAACCCAAAACGAATCCGAACCCAACCCAAAAAAATTTGAACGAATTTCGAACCCGAATCTCGAACCCGCATCCGTACCGGAATCCGAACTGGCAACTTAGGTTAAAATGCTTAAAATTCATCAATAAAATGAGAATACGAGCATATTCATCTTCCTTAAATGTTTTTGCAGCCTTTAAATGCCACTAATTATGAGTTTCACATAGGTATTATGTCCGCACCAATAAATATTGGAGCTGCAATCTGGAAAGAACAAGTTAAGGAGGTGCTTAAAGGGTTCTATCCTAAATCCTAGATGCCATCTAAATGAAAGAAGGTCGGAGACACTGATTTCACAATATTCAACATTGTTTAGTATAAGAAAAAGCTGTTTGGCACATGTGGTAGACCGTAGAAGTGATGCAGATGGTTTGAACTTGGAACAATTGAAGGAGAATGTGAAAAAAAGTGTATCTCAAAGAAATGGAAGCTAACTAGGGAGGCCAACTAGATGACATGTTTTCTCTTATGATCTATATAAACAATTTTCACAGGCAAGAGAACAAGTGGGAAGGTACTTTCAACCAATACATTGAAGCCTTGGACGTGATGGAAGTGCAATGAATACCCTACTTAATATAGAATGGATGAGCTTAATTCGCTCATGGTTAGATTCGGTGCATTTGTGGATAGAGAGCAAAGCAAAGGGAATCACATCTTGGAGTCTGGTTTGATGGATTAGCTCGCCAGGTGTCAGCCTTATCTGTATTCCAAATGGCTCTTCCTCCTTGTGCCACGTGTCAACAATAAAACAACCAATCGTTCAATAGTTAGTTGTGCTTTTGTAATAAATCCTAATTACGGTTCTATCTTGTAATCTTGGATGTTGATTTTGGATCAATCTGGACAGTTGGTTTGTTTTTGGGTGCCTATATAAACCCTTCTCATTTTTATTTTTTAGGGGAGATTCATAAGATAGATAGAAGGTAGATAGTTAGCTCTGGCTCTTTAGACTAGAAGTAGAGTAGGAGAAGGAGAAGATATTGTTTTAAGACTTGGGGAAATAAAAAGTTGATTTCATTGAAGATAGGTGGATTCATGTTTATTTCAACTTGTTGCATGGTGTTCTTCCAATTTCTCAATTGTTAGATAAAGTGCTTTGATTTCAATGGAGAAATGTAATGGTGTTTGATGAATTTCCATGGCTCATACTTTTTGCATCTTGTTGATTATAAGTTGCATTGTAAAGTTAACTTGAGCCCCTGTTATATGGATGCTTAACTTCGATCATTAAATGCACATTGTTCGTTATGATAGTGTTAATTATGATATGAAAATTCTTTGCCCTTGGAAGATTGCACCGCTTTTTGCTGAGTTGTAGTTGATCTTAGAGAAGCAGAATTTGGTTATTTTGGAATTTGTCCACTGGGACACTATCCTTTGATATCATTGTCCTTGGGAGTAGATTTAGATCCTTCTAACCCTTTCCCTTTTAATTTCAATTTATTTCAGTTGTGTCCGCTGGAAGAAGCATCACGAGATTGCAATAATCGATGAAGAAGTTCCAGCCAACATTGCAAAAGAAGGGAAGAACAATTCAAACATAAGTCCCTTTGTGTTACCAGCATATCACAACGATCATTGAGCTTATCCACAGTCAAGGCCTGACATAAAAGAACTTTGGACTCACTTGTATGATCTTTCACAATCTTAGCATACACAAGATTTTGCTCAAGAGAGGATAAGATACCTAGGTATTTCTGCGTTGATGTTGTCACAAAACATTGATCAACAAGTCTCATTTCTTAAATGCTTAAACTAGTGCATACAATGCCTTACTATAAACAAGGTACCCTTTTGTTGTAGAAGTGAATATTTCTGAACAATAATATACCAATGTACCTCCTTGCAACAAAACCGCCCCCATATCATACTTGTCTCCATTTCTATTTCAAATGGCCGTTGCAAACAAGAATTGATGCATGTCTAATTTAATATCAATACTTGAAAAGTACTACATGTTCCTTACCCCATCAAAAACTCTTACCACCTATAGTAACATGTAGAACTGTTGTAATTTTGGACGAATTTGGGATACATTACTATATGTACTGCATTACTCTGACAAAGTTGTAGTTTTAGTGACATTCCTAGGTGTAGGCCAATTAGATGGACGGGTGATTGTTTTGCAAACAAACATCTTTTCATATTGCATAAAAGCTGTTTTTCCTTTAACTCTTGCAATAGTAATCTTAAATCACCAGATATTCTTTTAATGTAGCATTGGAAACTAATTGTTTTGAAACATGCATCTCTTCATGTTGCATAAAAGCTGTTTTTCCTTTTACTCTTGCAATAGTAATCTTAAATGATCAGAGATTCTTTCAATGTAGCACTAGAAACTAACATATGATAAATAGGAGTTTCCACAGCAAGTCAAATTGTGATATTGCTATTAGGATTTAATTGTATAGTTTTAGCAAATGGGGTAGCAAGCTAAGTGGGCTTAACCTTTGAGGAAACTCCATGGTTAGGTGCACTTGAGTTGGACTTTACTAGGATGGGTGACCTCCAGGGAAGGCTTGATGCTTTACCCCTGTGAGCATCACCTAGATGCAATGAGTGCTAAGCGTTTCGTTCATTCTCATGAGAGATGGGTTCTTGTGAACCACTACTCATTAAAACATGGGTCAATGAGATTGACCCAAAAACTACACCGTTGAATCCCGATAGCAATATCACAAACTAACATATGATCTTAATCACACTTTGAAAAATTGGATTCAGTAGCCCAAAATAGGACTTGGACTCGAGACTAGGCATAAAACCTCAGCTAGGACTCGGCAAAGAAAAAACAAAAAAGGGGTTTTGAGTATGTTTTTGGTGTTTCCTAAATATTTGCGAGTCCTTCCTAAAAAATTGAGACCTTCCTAAAAACTCGTGAGTCCTTCCTAAAAACATGCGAGTCCTTGACTTGGACTCACTAGGGACTTTTCTTGCGAGTCCATGGCGAGTCGACTTGGCCAACCACAAGACTCGTGAGTCTTTGCGATTCTGTCGTGAAAGGTCTCAACTATTTTACACGTGGATGCGTTCCCACCCCTCTAACTCTCATCCCTATTCCTTGAGGTGTTTCAAGGGCCAGGGGATGTCCCCTAGCCATCCCTCTGGCTATGACCTTTTCACACCATTGCCCCATTGCAAATGGGGACCTCTTTTTGCTTTGTAGGTTAGTGGTTTGTTTGCTTAGTCCCAATTTGGCAGTGTTTTGCAAGTCTCAGGTAATTGATGGGGTGAAAGTGTTGAGCATCCTAAAGGTTCGAGGGGTTTGAAGTTTGGCATTTGGAAAAAGGTATAATAGAATTCCTGATCTACAAGTAAAAGTCCAAGCGAGGGTGAAATTCCGACTAGTATGAGCACGAAATTCCAAGCCCCCTTGCATTTCCTTTCAAACATGTGACGACAAATCTTATAGTAAGGAGTGAAGTGGGATGTTCCAAAGTGAGAATTTGACCCAAGTGTGTTTAACATAATCTGATCTTGAAACTTAATGAAAATAGAAAAATCTGATTTAATGCAATAAAAGTGAATCCCAAATGAAAAGGAGAGAATAGCCAAGTGTTGTCATGATCTTGCATTGATGAACCTCCAACATTCACCCAACACTTAGCCAAATTCGATTCAAGGAATGTGCGTTGTTTGAGGTTTAAGTTCTGATTTTTGAAAAACGTTGAAAATCTGATATGAAAGTTTGAAATATGGTATTGGATTGAACAAGGGGATAAGCAATTGAAAAGGATTAGGAATCTAATATGCAAGTGAAAATGAATAAGTGTGAGAAAACAAAGAAAGAAAATTGAATTTGCAAGGCAAGTACAAGACTTGACGTGGCTTGAAGAGAGCTTAAAAGGAAAGTTCCAAGCCACGATTGGATTTTGACCTTGACTTTGAACAAATTCGAGGCCCTGGTCGAAATCCGACCTTGGGTTCTGTTGATGCAAGTTTTGTGACCACTTCAACGTGCAGGATAAAACACTCAGTATTTCGGGATGAAACACCAAATATCAAATCCTCTCTTGAATAAGGAAGCTTAGATGCTAAACAATGTATATGATTGTGTGATCAACTAAGACAACCTCAAGCTTCCTTCTAAGCGTGGACTTAACTCAGTTGTAATTATGTGATATGCTGGGTATCACTTGGGAACTTACACTATTCATTCAATGGATATCAACTTTGCAAATGTGAATGATTTGGCAGTGATGACTCTTCAACTACTTCTAGTGAAACAAATTGCAAAAGATAAGGGTTGAGGAAGTCTAATCTATTCTAAAATGCAAGATATCATTGATGGTGAGATGAAACCTTAACCAATCCTTGCTTTGTTGTGTCGACTATACATAGGAGGGTGCTTGCTTCTAAGAATGTGGGAATGATTTTCACATTGTCAACACTCATTCAAATACCCAATGATGACGCAATCCAAACAAATATCTCCAATTGAAGTTAGATGTTTGCAATAAGGCCTAGACTAACCTTACACTGATACTTGCAACCAACAAGCATCAAAAGGTATGAACACTAGTTCCACCATAAATCAACCAAGAACGACATCTTCCATTCATCTACTTCTACTTCTACTCAACATAAATAAAATTCTAATCTAAGTGAGGAAATGTAGAAATCATGCAATACACCAAAATAACACAAGTAATCCACCATGAAGACCAACAATGAATCCGCGATTACTTTGGTAGCATTATAACAACAATTCCAACAAGTCTCTCTTTACAAATGATAAGGCCTTGCCTTTCATAGGGAGTTCAAGTACACTGAACAGACAAGATTGATTTGAAATCAAAGGCCCAAATTTGTCCAACAAAGCCCTAGAATAACTCCTAGCTACAAGCATTAAATGCTTGACCAATCCCACTGTGGACATGAGGGGGTCGCAATCCGACCGCTGGTGGTCAGATTCCGACCACTCCAAGTCTAGGATTCAAGTCTATTGACATGAAAAGCTCGCTTTCCTTTGGAATTTCGTGTATTCTTTCCCTCTTTTCATGTTTTCATTTTCATTTCTTTTTCACCAAAACCTCCCACAACTTCATTTTTTATATTCAACTTCACATCATAGCTGCATCTTTGCATCACATTTTCATCTTAACTCCACACTTGATAGTTATCTCTATCATTCTCACCTTGGCTTAAAACTTAATAAGTCAACTTCGTCTTTCTCTTGGTTTCAACTTCTCATTTCTTCCAACTGGACTTCCGCTCTCTCTTGGTGATGGAAACTTAAACTCCAATCTGGGCTTGCTATTGTCTAATTAGACCCTAGACTTCTAACTCAACCTATCTAGGACTTGCCTAAGTGTTGAACTTCTCACAACACCACTCTTATCTTCTCAACCGGCTTGACTCCTAAGTGGGCAAAAATTGCTCAAACTCATCTCACTGCCTAGTAGATTCTGGAATTGCTACCAACTAAGGCCAACTAAGATCACTACTACTGCTAAAGCGAAAAGAAGGGGTCCCCATTTGCAATGGGCCGATGGTGTGAAAAGGTCACAATAGGTTGGAATTCAGTCTCAAGTCTCATGCAATTCCCGGCCAAGAAGATATGGAGAAAATCCCAAAGTAAACTCAAATAAAAAATGATCAAAATCTGGGCAGATGGATAACTATAAGAAATTCAATTCAAGGGATGAAATTTTGACAAGTAAATGAAGATCTGAATTGAAGAAATTCAAAATTAAAAAAAAAATGAATAAGACTTTGATCAAGAACAAATGGGATTCAATGTGCAAATTTAAAATGTTTTGATCGAACAGTATGTTGAAGACTTGGAAAATATTTCCAAGGGCAGGTCGGAATCCAACCTACCCTTGTAATTAATTCCAAGGGGACCCCCTTTGAACTTAATATTTCTTCACTCCCTTATATTCCAATTTACAATAAAACATTGAAAATCATTTAGGTGGGCCCAATCACAATTAATTATAACCAAACATATACAAGTCAGCCTTGGTGGAAGGACATGCTTCTTAGCTTGAGGCCTATAAAAGACAATTGAAGTAGTTCATTCAAACATTAAATCAGATCAAACAAATAAAAGCAGAGCAGACTCTTTTAGAGTATGAATTATAGGGAACTTGGGGCAAAATCTTAAGGTAAGTGCGAGTTTATCTAAGAGAGATCAGGCTTAAGTTGTGAACATATAATCCAGATTTTACAAATTTGGCAATCAGGTTTAGTATAAAACCAGAATTGCCATGACTTAGTGTTTTACAAAGTATGTTGAAAATCTAATTTTTGTTTATGCTCAGTACCATGGAATTAAGAATCAAGATGGGAATGGAAATCAAAAGATGCTTGTTTCATGAAATGCATGATAAGGATCGTTTGAAAATGGAATTCAAAGAGAAAAAATGTTTCAAATCATTCATAGGATTTCAGTTAATTGATTCTAAGAACTTAAATGTGGTCGTGAACAAACTTGGAAATTTTTCTTCTTTTGCAAGACAATGAAGAAAGGGGAAGTTCAAGCAAGAAGATGTTCAAGCTCAAGCCCCTTCATGTACAAGGATGATTACCGGTTCAAGAACCAACATGACGTCTTGAGATCACGGTATTTGAAAGTCATTCATTAAGCGAACAAGTAAGTTAGGGTGAAACTCAAGTGAAGATGGCAAGCAAAGGTGATTTTCAAAGGAATGGGGGGATAATTGCAATGCCAAAGGAAAAATGGTTTTAAGTTGGAAATCAAAGCAAATAAGGATGCAAATGCAATGGCAAAGTCAACAATCCTAAGGTTTGCAGGAGAAATCATGAAAACATCAAGGCAGCTTGAAAGAAGGCATCCTTGATACAATGATCAATGTTGTGCATCCAAATTTGTTGGAAATCTCAACCAGGGGTGATGATCGAATTGCAAATATACACACTCATGTAATGAGGAAAATCAAGATACAAGTTCAATCCATAAAGCAAGATCAAGGCTAGGACATCTATCTAAGAACTATTCCAAGTACAAGCTCAAGAGCATATCAATTAGAAAATTTCCAAAAATCAGGAGGATGGAGAAGTGGAATTGAAACGAAGGTTGCAAGATAACATTGAGGTGGCATCCACTTATCTCCAACCAATCAAAGGATTCCAATTTCACGTGTCTAAGGCATCCAATCAAGTCAATCCACATGTACATGTGGATTGTATTTACTGCTTTACCTCAATAAATTTTCCCATTGATGAATCCTTGAAAGGATATGTATTAAAAAACAATGTAATTTTCTCATTGGCCCATGGATTGGTGCCTAATCGTAATTGTATGGCCTTTAATGCTTGTTAGTGGTAGTTAGGGCAAACTCTAATTAGGGTTGTGTTGGCATAATGTTAGCTGTTGATCTCAAATCAATTAGAACCATCCATTGTACCTGAGCTCCCTATAAAAGGCAAAGCCATTTTGTAATGTCCCCAATTCAGCAGGTTCCAGGAATATGTAGAGATTAGCTCATCATCGCGAGCTTCGTGAGCTAACACCTGGATTTGAGGGTCTGAGTTTGTAAACTTACTATTTTTTGTAAGTCAGCGATGACGGTTTCCATTTTGGCAGGGACCTAGGTGCTGTATTCAGTTGGTGATGATATTGGCACTTTCAGTGGTATATATTGAGTTTAAGTTTATAAATTGCTTTTGGGCACCTAGTGGGGGTATTAATCATTAATCCACATGGAATATAATCCTAGCTTTTAATTGAAAGGTGTGTTGAAGAAGCCTTTTAAGTGAAAAGTGTCTTCATGAAGCTTTTAACTTTGGAGTTATTTATTATTAATTCAAATTTATTAAATGAAGGCTTCTAATTGGAAAGTGTATTGATGAAGGCTCTTTAGTGAAAAGTGTGTGAGAGAAGCTATTTGCCTTTGGTATCTTGAAGAAGATATCTATTATTATTATAAAAGCAATGGCTTTGCAAAGAAGAAATCATTCTATTGTGCATTTTTTATTTTATGAATTTGTGATGAATATTGAAGCCAAGGGTTTCAACATTTGAAGGCTGGAAAAATTGAGAATTCTTCAAGTGTTTTGCAGTTTGAATTGGTTGATCTCTGCCAATAAATTGTGCCAGCGATAATCTCATTCAAGGATTACGGATGTGCTTAATTCGGTGATTGAATTGTGAAGAAGATTCAGAGTTTCATTTCAGATATTGTTTGCAAAGGTTGAAGAATTTCTTAATTGTAGATCGCGGCCATTAGTAAGGTCAATATTTGGTGTTTGAGAAGCCGCCACTCTTCCACAGACAATGGCTACTATGTGGAGGCTGCGAATTAATTATTGGGGCAGCGTTTGATAGGGATTAGGCACATTTGGAGTATAAGGTGCCTCAAATTAACGTTTCCCAGCCTTGGCATCAGATTTGAGGACATTTACAGAGAGCTGCGACATATATATTGGAGAGTTTTGGCATAATACATGGGCGGCATTTTATTTCCAGATTCTCCCTAATTCTGTAATAACATTTCAATATACTAGAATTGGCATTGTATGCATTATGAATACTTTGATTAAATAAAGGTTTGCATGCCAAGTGTTTGTGGAAATGTCTATTGGCTGTAGATACACATCTTACATGTAGAAATCATATGTATGCTTTCAAATGGTCAAAACAGATTGCATTTGCATTTTAATTCTTTATCTAGATATCTTAGAAATAATTTGCAAGCATTTAAATTTCATTTGAAACCATTCCAAGCAAACCAAAACAATCTGAAAATAAAAGACAGCAAGATAGAGCTTGCCTGCAAAGTGTTTGATAAATTGTCAAACATCCAAAATTGGAACAATTCAGTGTTTGTCAGAGTTAGAACCGATTGGGGTTCTTACACTTTTCATTTGTAAGGGATTGATTAGTTAGAGTAAAGCAGGGAGAGACTTGGAGGAAATTGTTGCTATAATGCTGCTAAAGTAATTGTAGATTCTTTGTTGTTATCATGATGGATTACTTGTGTTATTTTGGAATATTGCATGGTTTCTACATTTCCTCACTTAGGATAGGATTTTATTCATGTTGAATAGAAGTATATGAATGAAAGATATTGTTTTTGGTGAATTATGGTGAAACTTATGTGCATACCATCTGGTACTTGTTGATTGAAAGTAGCAATGTAAGGTTGTTTTGAACTCATTGCAAGTACTAACTTCGATTGGAAATGCTCATTTTGATTGCGTTAGACTTGGGTATTTGAATGAATGTTAGCAATTTGAAAATCATCCATGCATCTTTAGAAGATTGCACCCTCCTTTGTGTAGTTGATTTGGCAAAGAAAGGATTGGTTTAGTTCCGCCTCACCATCAATGATTTCTTACATTCTTAGAATTAGTTTAGATTTATCAGCCCATTCTTTTCGTAATTTGTTTTGTTAGAAGTAGTTGAAGAGCCATCATTGCCAAATCATTTGCATTTGCAAAGTTGATAGATTGTCCACTGAATGAATAGTGTAAATCCCTGTGTGGTTATCAGCAAACCACATCATAAAATTGAGTTGTATCCAACAAGAAGTCACAAGTTCGCAATAGGAACCTTGGAGTCACCTCTATGATCTTTTTGCAATGTTAGTATATGTGGTCTCTTTGTTCAAGGAGGATTAGATATTTGGTGTTTCATCTTGGAATGCTAAGGGTTTCATCCGGCATGTTGGAGTGGTCACGAAACTCACATTAACACCTCCCAATATGAGAAAATTTGGAAACAAACTAGAATGCATCCCCAAAATCTGGGACAGCAGGAAACATGTAGGGGATGCCTAGCCACCCCCAGGGCAATCGGGAGCATCTCAAACATCTCTTGACCATCCTGGGATGGCTAGGCGCCCCCTACAGAAAAGCAATTTTTCATAATGTTTTAAAAAAACAGTTCATAACAATTAAAAAATGACTGTAAAATATGTCATGACAGCATTAGGAAAAACAGTATAACAGGACAGCATTTATAACAACAGCAATAAATATCAGGATGGCATTATAACAACAATTAAATTTTTCATGACAACAGTAACAACGATGACTGTAGTATAACAGCAATTAAATTATCCATGACAACAGTGACATCAATGACTGCAGTATAAGAGCAATAACTATATCATGATTCAAATTCATAGTTGATAGTATAAGACTATAAGTTATATAACAGTTAACACTACCGGCAGTAATTTGGATTGTTGATTCATTGTTCAAAAAAGTTGCAAACTACAAATTCTTGATATGGTACTAAAGATGTATTTGCCATAGTCTGGTATTGTCTGAGAAGTACAAACAAATAATTTCTTTTTGGAATGTGGTTGGCAGGCGGGCTTTTGTAGACCTAATCCAACTTCATTTTAACAATGTCATGTTATATTGCTGTTCATTGACTCAGAAATTTGACTCTGTCTCATTAATACATGTACATATACATATACACATACATATACAATGTCATTTCCCCACTGTCCCCAAGAAAAGGCCCTCGGATTGCCATCCCTGAAACTGCTGTCCCCCATCTGTGTCCCCAAAATGCTGTGGAACATAGGTCTCAACACATTATTCATTAACTTCATCAACATAGCTGGTGCAATAAATAAACCAAATGAATTTACACACCAAATTCTTACAAACTTTGTTTTGTTTGGAAAGCCATCTTCCATGTATCCTCCTCCATACAAACTTGATGGTACCCAGATTTGAGATCCAACTTAAGAAAATACTTTTGGACGTTTAAATTAGCTCAACAATTCACCTGTGGGACTGAACACCTATTTTTGATGGTGATATTGATCAAGGTTCTATAATCTATGCACATTCCCCAAGAGTTGTGCATTTTCTGTACCATGACAATAGGTGATCTACGTGAAGTTTTAGTGCATATGTCCTCTTGTTAAAAGAACTACTGCATTTGTTTTTTTACTTCATTGCTCCCCGTAAGTGATTCCTTGGATAAACCAATGTTACGGAGATTTGGGAAGCAATTGAATCTCATGCTCTACCTCTATTTTGGTGTCAAACTTTGAGGAGCTTGGAAAATGTCTTGGAAAGAATCTTGTAGCTCTGCTAACTCTAACCGGTTGTTAGTAGTATAGTACAATCAATTGTAGAGATTTCTAGACCATCATTTTGCTTATCTTTCAAAAGCTGAAAATAAAGCTGGTTATTTTCTTGCATAAATCTAATGGTTTGGATGGCACTTACCATGGCAAAAGTTTGGGGTTGGTCTGATGTGCTTTGATGATATACTTAACCCTATCCTTGATCCATTTGTATTTGTTAACTCTTGTTAAGGCTGGGAAGTCTCAGCTGATACAGATTGCCTTACAAATGGGGTTTTTCTGCAATGGAGGTTGTAACTAGAGGCTCCAGTTCATGGTAGATATATTGAAGAAACTGACGTGGAAGGAAGAGTGAAACCTGAAAAAAGGGATATAAATTTTCTGTAAACAGTCAGAGAAAAGGGAGCCAGAGTAGAGATTGAGTACTTGTTCTTTATTCTACTCTTCAAAAAGGATCTAGCTTGCTCTACTTGAGTAGAAATGTATCGAGCTTTCTTCTCAAACAATCAGATTAATAATCAGTTGGCCGTTTTTTGCAGCTTGTTAAGTTTTAGGATAGCTGCAAATGTAATAGCACTCTATTTTGTATGTGTTTTCCAAATGCAACAATCTCTCTTTCATTTATATTAGGAATGAGGCTAGGAGAGACATGTCCCTTCATGGGACATGTCTATTCATTATTATTTATAAGAAAGGACATGCCTCTTCGTATTAATCATAATTTAATCAATCGTATAATGTTTCATCAATCAATTATTAATTAAGAATAATATAATAATTTAATATTGAATATTAAATTTTCATATGATTAATAATAATATAACATATATAATATA
>MU227822.1:1372614-1383787 GCA_018584345.1 Thuja plicata | reverse complement strand
TTATCTAAATGAGGCTGATGAAAAGAACACTGAAGAAAAAGAGTCTGCGAAAAAATGGCTTCAGAGAGTTCGGGACATTGGGTGGGAGGCAGAGGACATCCTTCAAGAATGTGCTGTTGATTCTTTGAATGCCAATAATACTCAGTCATGCTGTTTGTCATGATCATAAGGACATGACAATAAGAATCCAAGTTTTGGGCTTGGCAGAGACTCGGTGGTCGGAAATTTGACAGATCAAACTCAGCCAAATATAATCAGACATGATACTAAAGACACAGTTCATTTCCATAAAATGGTTTCTAACTTTCTAGTAATAATTTACAGAGACTCGGAGTATTACCTGTTCAAAGCAGCGCCTCCCTCGAATACCAACACGCAACAAAACCCTAGCGTCAAAAACGCGATATGCTGCAGATGTTGCCCGAAAATTTAAAATGGGTTTAAATGCAAAAACGTGGAGTTGCCCGAACCCGACGGGAAGCTTAAATTTAGTTTATTTGAGGCAATAACCGTGGATTCGAAAGTCATTCCACCTCTTGAGGTGGAATTCTGGCATCCACGTTTTTGCCCAAATGGGGTTATGCCAATCCATATTCGCATTTTTTAAAACGGTCGCCAAACAGGGAATTGCACCCCAAAACTGGGTTATGGGTTGCATAACCCGATTTTGGGGTGCAACCAAACGGGCCCTAATTGACAACACAAATGCAGGTTGTCACTTACACATCTAATTGACAACTCCTCTAAATAGATTGAACACATAATCTCTTATAGACCTCTTCTTGTCCAAATCACTATCCCACTTTGAATAAAAAAAACATTGTTTTTAATCTACTATCTAGGGAACCGTCAACTCTCTAGAAAACATCACAATTGTTTCAAACAGTTTTGCGTCATTGCACTCAAATGCTCCAAGTGTGATTTGTGGGGTTGGTGTGGAATTGGTGGTTGTGTCTCCCTTGGTTGTGACTTCTCTCTGGATTACTACACGAGTTATATTTCTCCTTGTGTTTAGTGAGTTCTCTAGCCATGGTGATGACATTGGTTCCGTTTTAATGCTTACTTACTGTGGTGGGGACCAATTTTTTTGGTAGGTTATAGAGTTGGGACCTTGCATGAATGTGTATATGCATTTGTTGATTTTCCAAGCCGTTGATATATAGGTAATGCAAGGGCTCAAATTGGTGGCTCTAGTGTCGGCTACATCTCCTTGAGGTCCTATGTGAACATGGTTGGCGCAGGGGTTTTTATGCACTCTCTTGTGAGATAAATTTTTACCTATTCTCTCTTCACAATCAAATATTATTGTGGTTTTTGGACAAGATGTGGAAAATAAATGTTCATGTCTTCACCGTATCTTGGTCTACCAACTCAACAATTTGTGGCCTTCTCTATTCATATTTTATAATTGGGTTATAGAATTATGGAAAGCCTCTAATGAATTGCAAGATCAAGATTTTTCGAAGTGCTAGGGCTTTGCCTCTTCAAAGGACATGGATTGTGGTTGGTAGTAGCTTATGAATGTAGAGAGTGCATTCCCTTCTAGTAAAGCCTTGGTTGATCTCCTTCAACCCCCTTTCTAGTTCTCTCAATAATAATTCTGCTTGGGTTATCATTGCAATTAGTTTATTTTTGAAGGTTGACTCTACTACTTTCTTTATGGGTCATTTATGTTTACTCATATTTGGGTGGACAAAGATATCTCCAAGGCTCTTAGTAGGGATCTTGTTTTAATGGTGGGGGATAGGCCTTAGACTCAATTTTTGGAATACGAGGGTATCCCCTTCAAATGTAGACAAGCTTTGCCAATGACCACTTGGCTTCAAATTATCTAATCTCTCAGTGAAAAGGCACAACTACATGGTAGCAGAATGCTCACAAAAACTTTGGTTGAAGGATTCTCTAAGATGTTGAATCTTCTCAAGATGATGGGTCTGCACTTCTTGTTCCTCTTGTAATGATTCACACTTCTAAGTGGAATTTTAATGTGGTTCGCTTGACTCTTGTCAAGTTCAGTCCTATGGATCATTTAACTCTTATTGGTGAATCCTACTTTGCTCTTGATCTAGTCGCTTAGCTTCTTGGTTCCATTTTTCCTATTGCTCCCTCAATTTCAATGTGACATTTACTTTAGCTTTGAGCTTGTTTATTGTTAGTTGTCATCTCTTACTAGATGTTACTCTATTTGAACTACACCCATGAGGGGGAATCTCCCGCCTTCTAGGTCCGAGGGCTGGAAGATACCATTTTTTGGATATATTTTTAAAGACAAAAGAAATGTCTTCCCAAACTTATCTGCTAATCTTACACCAAAGTTGAGGGTGTAAGATTGAATAAGGTAGGCTCTAGAATTATTTAGGTTGGATCAGTAGGCCTATAGTTTTGTGCTTGGCAACATGCTTGTTGCATTTAGACATTCTTGGTAGCTTGACTACATTTGTATAGTTTTCCTCCCATCTAAGATCTTATTGTGTTAAGTGTTGTATTCAATGCATAATGTTTATGATACGTTTAAAACCAACTTATCTTAATAAAAAATAAAACATATAATCTTTTCTAGTATTGTCATGTTTATTATACCAAATTAAAAAAATGGCAATAAATTTATATTTTTCACTTGCGTCAACCAAACTTCACAAATTTGTACAACTAGCAAAATTGCAACACATCTAGCAAGCTAGTTGATATCAAAATTGCATCAAATAAACTCAAAATATTGAAATTTTAAAAAATATTTTTAGATATAATTTTTATATCAAATAAGACTACGATTATAGTCATTACAACATCTGCAACAAAATTAACAAATCTAGAAACAATTTTGACTATGATGGATCTTGCTTTACCTGCAACAAATTTTTCTCTTACTGCAACAATTCAAATATTTTTGAATGCTATTATGACTCTTTTTGTCACCCCTATCTTTCTTGTTGCACCAGTGAACTCTTGGTTGGGATCTCTACCTCCTACACTGGTGGGATGTGGGGTTTCAACGCCTGTTTGTGTTGCCTATTCACCAGTGGTTTCTCTGGTAGATTTGTTGGCAGTTGGTGGTGCTTCAGAACCAATTCTCTTTGATTGTTACTGTAACATAAAAGATTGGATGTTGATTATAATACATGGTTCTCGTGTGGTTCCCTAATATGACATCAAACTAACCTTGGCTACATTGAAAAGAAGATGACCCACTAGGCTCAAGTTGGCTTAAGCGTTGAGTGAGTGCAATGATCCTCTTTTGTAATCAAGGCTACTTATGGAAGTATGAATTGAAAAATGCAAGATTGAAGGCCATGAAGGAAGAGAATATACAGTATGACAAAAAATAGACAAACCAATTCAAACTTTGTGAGGTTGAATTGGTTGTGACATGCTAGGCCACAATAAGTCAAGGTCAAAGTCCCCATAACTCACTAAGGATGATAGAGACTATGGTTAATGGTGATGATTTTTCCATTATGGGAAAATTTCAAACACATATGGATTGGAGAGACAATAGCTTTCATAGAAGTGAGCCAAGGAAGGCCAATTCTAACTTGAAATTGATCAGAAATTGGGATGACAAAAGGTGACATCTAAGGATTTATTACCAAGCTCTAAAGGGAAGGTGACAGAACTATGGGTAGGACAAGTAAAACCATTGAAAGTATTAATCATCACATCTGATTTGTCATAAGAGTCTTTATGAAATTGTCTTGTGAAAATATGTTCTTTAGTTATGACATTCACCATGCAAGTAGGATCAATAAGGATTCCATGAGAGGGAATACCATTAATCTTCACAACAATGTAAAGAGGACCATTGGGTGCCTCTATAGTCTCCTTAGGATCAAATGTAATGCAAGGTTTAGGTTTTGGCTTGGGTTTGGTTTGATCAATAAGTTTGACAACATTTTTGGCCTCAGTACACATACGATCACTATTCATTGTCATGGGTTTGAGGGACTCAAAAATATTAGTTGAAGAGTAAGATAAGGAATTAGTAGACTCAATTGTATTTGTAGAATGAGAAGAAAAGGGGTTGGTATAAATTTGCAAGTTTTGATTAGGATGGGTAACAAATTTGTTTCCTTGATCATTGACACCCTCAATAGTTATAGCATTGGAATCAATAAGGTCTTGGATGCTGGTGTTCAAACGTAAACACTTCTTAGTATCATGGTCGGGTTGACGATGGTATTGACAAAAGGCTTTGGTATCGAAGGATTTATATGTTTTCTCAAGGATGAATCAATTGTTTTAATGGGAGGAAGTGCTAAAACATTGGCATAAATCAACTTCAACATCACATTATGCAAAGATTCAAAAAGTGGTGTAAAATTACGAGATGGTTTGAAAATAGACGACGAAGGAGCCACACCTCTAGTTGTAGTTTCCACTTATACATCAATTCTGTTTGATGAATTATTGATCTTGATGAAGCCTTTAGGTTTTTGAAATTTTTGGGATGCCTGGGAGGTGGCATCGCTCTTCTCAACCGGAGCCATTGGATTAGAGGTCTCAAATTGGCTCACTTGAAGCTGATAATTATGAAGCACTACACACAATTGGGTAAAATAAGTAAATTCAGAAAGCAATATCTTATCTCTAATGTCATTTTACAAATTATAAATAAAAATACATTGATTATCAATGTCAAGCATTGGATAAGAAATTTGAGCATGCAAATGTTTAAATTTACCATTGAAATCAATCAAATTTTCTTTAACACCTTGTTTAGAATGCATTAAATCAGTCAGATACATCTTAGGACCAATGTTAATTTGAAATTGTCTAATGAAAGCATTAGCAAGTTTTTGAAATGAGTCAATAGGATATGGAGAGAAAGAACAATACCATTGTAAGACCTTATCTCTAAATGTTATATTAAACAATTTAGCCATGAGTTCATGATCACGAGAGAAGTCACTACACAATGTTGGGAATGTTTTCACAAGAGTCAAGGGATTTAATTTTCTAGTATAAATCTCCAAATGAGTTATTTCCATGTATTGAGGGATAACAACACGAATGATGTGACAAAAGATTAGCAATGTCACAAGTGAGAATATTGAATTTGGATTGAGTCATGTAGGCAATTTGTTGTTTTAAGGATGACACAGTTTGAGCAAGACTATTGATAGTAGTTTCAATGGATAAATTGGTATGAGACACGTGTGAAGGATTCGTAACATAATGGGGAATGTAAATATGAAATGACACATTATTGTATGTAGGTATGGAAGATGGTTGGGAAATACATGGAACACTTGTAGGAGGAGAAATGATGGGATTAGGAATACTTCCAAGACTATCATGTGTAGGATTTATGTTTGAAACAAATGTAGTCATGAGAGGTGGAGTATATGTAGGAATGATAGGTAATGAAGTAGGAACGGGAATAGAAGTCTCAACACTAGTATTAGGATGAGATAGACCAAGATATTAAGAAAAATATTTGATAGATTTAACATTGTCATCGATAAGATGACATAAAGCCTGCAAAAAATCAACACCATTCTCATCATGATGAATCGACTTCCTCATTCATTCTACTAAGGAGATGGCTTCTCTATTAATAATGCTCTTGACCCTAACCATTTCTCAAAATTTTTAAAATCATGGGAACATTTTTGCACTTGGGGAGGGGAGACTCTTAAGGTTTCATCTTCATCATGAGAAGAGTGGGAGGAGGGATTTTCAACAATAGTGGGAATGCCATTAGTAGGTATGGTATCATCAACATTCCTAGGGAACATACATGACTCGGGATCAAAGGAACCCATAAGTCTATGAATTATTCTCACCATAATGCTCTATGTAGGACTCAAGGTTATGATACTAATGCACAAGGTAATGAAAGAAAGACATGTTTAAACAATCGAAATGCAATTATTCACCAAGTTTATGCAACATAAATGCAATTAAGACATTTAATAATCATAATTTCACACAAAACCTAATGAATAGAAAATCTAACTATCAAATCAATAGTGGAATGTAAGACATTAGGTTCACCAAAATGTAACATTAAAGATTGGATGTTGATGATAATAAGGGGTTTTGGTGAGGTTTCGTAACATGACATCAAACCAACCTTGGTTACATTAGAAGGAAGATGACCCACTGGGATCAATTATGCTTAAGCACCGAGTGAGTGTAATGATCATTATTGTAATCTAGGTTGCTTATGGAATATGAATTGAACAATGCAATATTTAATTCTATGAAGGAAGAAAAGACGAGTTTCAAAATGCACAGAATGACATAAAACAAACAGACTAATTTTGTAACACAAAATACACCCCAGAGACAATAACTAACTCATGTATTCAATTTGGAGCATTTTTGGGGGACTAGGTCATCTAGGTTGGCCCGTTCCTTGCACTTTGCGATGATTTCAGTTGGAGACTTTAGCTGAGGTCATGGGCTTCCTAGATCTAATCCTGTTATTGGCACCACTTGTCTTGTACACAAAAAAGAGAAGAAATATTGTGTAGAAAAGGGTTTGTCTTAGTCAAGCCCCGTTTGAGAAAATAACCTTGAAATCAAAATGAAATATGCATGAAGTAGATGTTAGATCTTAAATGTAAATACTTATACCTTCACAAAAAAACTCGGTGTTGTAATGTCCATAAAGATGCTTGCAGTTGTTTTAAATGTAGTTGTTGGGTCTTGAAATTTAGAGAAGAATCAAGGACGCCTTTCACAAATGCATAGAACTGCAAATACTCCTCAAATGTCCAATGTTGTTATGCTTGATGACTCTTGCCTTGAGAAGAGGTTATATGTTCACATTGATATTCATGTATTTGAAAGAAGGATCTCCTTTCTTAATTGTGGTATCCTCTACTTGGCCAAGCCATGAGGGAGAGAAGCTTGCTACAATGGAGAATATTGCCTTCAAAAGATGCCTTGGATGCTTGAAATCTACCTTAGAATGCTTTAGATGTGAAATTGTAGGAGAGAGCTTGAATTCTTCTTATATTATCTTCAATGCTTTTTGTCTTATCTTCAATGCTTCCTGTCTTATCTTCGATGCTTTTTGTCTTATTTTAAAATGAGGAGAGGCAGGTTGCTTATATAAACCTTGCAAGCATTTTAGAGATCAAAACTCAAAGAGGGACGACGAGATTTTAGATTTCTTGCTAAATCATTGAGACAGGGTCTTAATTTAAATTTCAAGGAAAACCTCAGGGAATAGGTTGGCTTGATTGGCCTATTCCCCCCAAAAAGGTCTCAAAATTTGGTCCAAGGGTTAGGATTGTGGAGAAGATTGTGAAATGAAAAGCAGAGTTGGGTTGGATCAAGCATAATGAACATGGAAGCTTGAGAACACTAAAATGGGTCCTAACTGCACATGTAATTATATGTGCTTACACTTTAGGACGATACACTTACATGGTATTTTTTCCCTCTACGGTGGGTGCTGGGATCAAATTGGTGTCCCTCCTGTGGTGGGTTCTAGTATCCCTCCTCCAAGGTATTTTTCTACAATTTGTGGACAAAACTTTGCGCGCGTTACTAGATCCCTCATACTCATCACGTAAAGGGGAAATATCATTGTCATTCTTGTGCATAAGACCTCCCCTATTATGGTTTGTGACTGAGTATAAAATATGGATTTCTATCAATGTCGTGGTTTGGTGTGTAGGTTTTCGGTCTCCAGCCTTCTCTCTTGAATATGCACTGTTGGGTGTTGGATTCTTGAAAGCCCTTGGTTGGTAGCACCATTAAGTTCTTCCCTTGTGGTAAGGATTTTTTATTTCTTCCTATGTTTCTTTTAATGATTGTGTCTTGGTGTTGAGCATGCTATATGCTCAGGTAGTAATCTCCAGGGATAACTTTAAGAAACCCCCTCCTGGGAAAAGGTGTAAAATCACGGCGAATCCTACATTATGGGGGGGGGGGAGTTAATATTGTTGGCAAAAATTTTTTAATTTGAAAGGAAAAAATATTAGTTGTATTAACAATTTTTTTCAATTATATGAAAATTCTATAAAATCTTGGCGAATCTTTCATTATTGAAGAAAATCACGGTGACAGACACACATACCTAGAAACCATAATTATTCGATGGGGTTTTGGGCGCAGCGCCCCTAGCGCGCTCCCTTTTGCGGTACATGGCGGGGTCGAGGAGCAGTGCCCCCACGGGGGTTTTCTGGGGAAACACCCCCAAAAGATCAAATGACTTTTATTATTTTATCAAGGTATCATGAGTTAATTTTCTATCTGCTGATAGGAACTAACCCTTCCTTTTCTAACCATTGGATGATCCCAGATCAATGACATTAATTCTATTTCGGGTCAATGTTTTAAAGGACACAAAGAGTCCCCCAAAAGTTACCAGAATAGAGATACATGTCAAATCTATATACGTAATTCGTACCCTAATATTAAATGTCAACCACATATTGGTGAACATGGTTGTCAATTAGGACAAGCTTTGGAATTTGTAGGTAAAATTTTTCAATTTACAGTGTCCAACAATTTGATTCGATTGAAGATATTGTGAAAGAAAAGGAGAAAAATACATAAAACAATGGGCAATGGGCCTAGGCATTCGACCCAATATTTATAAAGTTTGGGCGACACGGCTAACATGATATACAAATTATATTCTCCAAATCCTAGGTCATTGTCACGTGACATTCACCACTAGACTTATCTTTGGTAAACTCTCTCTTGGTTAAACCCCAATCAACTTCTTTTAAGCCTCTAATTAAAACGCTAAATGTGCATCCAATGTGGGTTTGTCTTCCCAATCTTTCCCTTCATTTTTGGTAGAATTATTATTATGAGGCCATTAGAAAATCTATTAGTTACTCCTTGAAGGTTGATGATACTACTTTCTTCACAGGTCATTCTACTTTTACTTGCATTTTAACAAAAATTGACATTGACATCTCTATGCCTCTCCCTAGGTATGTGGTTCCTATGGATGGGGATAGACCATTAACATAGTTGTTTGATTACTTAGGCCTTTCCTTTTGACGATGTAGATGTTTCTCAACCAGATTCTTAGGTTTGGATTGTTCTCTCTTGCATCGTAAAGGTTCTTCTACTTGGTGGAAGGACACTAATGGTGATCACTTGGCTATCCATGCTTTCAATTCCTCTTCTAATGACTTGTCACAAGTTGATGACTCCTCCTCCTAGGATGATGTTGAGCCTCTTATTGCTGGTTTGTCCTTCTCTACCTATTGCTGTATGCACCCTAAAATGGTCGCCTAGACTATGGGCCCCATTTATCATTTTATCATTTTATCAAATTTTTGAATCAATGCTTTGCAACATTTTCAATTCAAATCAATTTCCTTGATCAAATCGTAATTAATTCAATTATTTCAATATTTCCTAAGGTTTGATCATTTTTAGTTAATTAAAAGATTTAATCTCCCTTTTAATTAAATAAAATTCATCTTATTTAATTAAATTAAATTCCTCCCATTTAATTAAATAAAATTTTTCTAATTTATTTAATTAAAATAAAACCCCTCTTTTAATTAAATAAATAAAAATCCCCACTTAAAGCTCTTCTTTTGATGAAAAAAGAAATAAATTATATAAAAAATAAATTAAAATCCCTTTTTTTTTTTTCACATCTTTCTAAGTGGTGGGCTTTTTGCTTTTAATGAGCACATGGATCAATCAAGATTTAATCTCCACCATTGCTCATTTCTTTTTGCCTCTTGATCTTAATCGTTCACTTTCCTATAAAAGGAAATCTCTTATTCTCATTTTCATATAGAATTTTTAGGTATTGTTATGTTGCAGGCTTGGAGAGCAATTTTGGAGGAGAATTTGAACACTTTGGCTTGGATATTTTAACTTCTATCTTCTTGTCTTCTTCTTCTTGCATCCATGGCTATTCATTTAGATTAGATTCATATTAGATTAAATTCATATTTTCTTTCATAGATTAAATTTGCATATTTCCTTTCATAGATTAATCTTGCATTGTTATCATTTAGACTAATTTCTTTTCTTGCATTGTTATCATATAGAATATATTTCATTTTCATGCATTCAATCTCTCATTTCATGGTGTACTTGCATAGGCACAACTAGGTCAATCTGAGGGCCTTCATCACACACCTTTGCACTCAATGACTATGGAGCTATGAGTTGATATTTGAAGCCTCATTCTTGAGAAACCTTGGATGGAATGACCCATAGAAGTGTGACACATTTTTATCACACATTTTTGGTGCCCACCGTGGGGCAACCCACCTTTACATGCTGGTTTTGGTTATTTTTGGAGCTAACCCCCTTGTGCAGGTTTGCTTGGAGATGAAAACCCTAGATTTTCAATGATTTGATCATATCTCTCAAACGGCTTAGAGTTTCGGTCTAAAATTTGTTTTGTAGGTTGGCGACATGTCAGAGAAGCTTCAGTAAAAAATTCAGAATTTTCTGAGGTATTTTAAAGTTTTTATAATTTTTTCTTTATTTTTCATAAAACCTTAATTTTCAGCGCAAATCAACATATTTTTCAGAAATTTTTACATTTTCGAAAAGGTCTTTAAATTATACAGGGGGTCCATTCTTTGTGTTTTAAATTTGGATGCAATATCATAGCTCATTTGGTCGATTTATGAAAACTAGTCTATTTTGGGAAAATAGCTCCCTAGGGTACAAATGAAAATATCTTTTTAAAATTCAGACATTTTTGGAAATATCTCTATTTTTTAACAAGGGTCTCTTTTCTGCATTTAGGGTTTGGGATCCGAATTCATGTCATATAGGTCCAATCTTGTTGACTAGGTCAAAAATCAAAATTAAAAAAAGGGCATTTAATGATTAGCTTGCACTTATTTTTCACATGCTTCAATGCATGATGAGTTTTCATTTGGATTATTTGCTGGTTATTATTGCTCCTACAATTGATTTTTAGATCTAACCCTAGGGTTTGCATAATTTGAATATACATTGCATATCTTGTTTGCTTATTTTGCTTGTTGGAGAGTTCGTGGCTTACTTTCATGGAAAAGCTCAACAAAAGAAACAATAAGGTAAAATCTACTAAGCGCGTGCTTTGGACTTGAGGTATTTTGTTGCATCTCTATGACATTTGGATTTTGGAAATAAAAATGAACCTCTCATGTGTTTAGCTTGAGTGTTTCTTGCTTTCATAGATCACATTTCCAATTGGTGCTCTAAAAATGGACCTAGATTTGCTTTCTTGCATATATGT
>MU227822.1:1353943-1366354 GCA_018584345.1 Thuja plicata | reverse complement strand
AATGGTCGCCTAGACTATGGGCCCCATTTATCATTTTATCAAATTCCTGAATCAATGCTTTGCAACATTTTCAATTCAAATCAATTTTCTTGATCAAATCGTAATTAATTCAATTATTTCAATATTTTTGAAGGTTTGATCATTTTTATTTAATTAAAAGATTTAATCTTCCTTTTAATTAAATAAAATTTGAATCTTATTTAATTAAATTAAATTCCTCCAATTTAATTAAATAAATTTTTCTAATTTATTTAATTAAAAGAAAACCCCTCTTTTAGTTAAATAAATAAAAATCTCCACTTAAAGCTCTTCTTTTGATTAAAAAGGAAATAAATTAAATAAAATCCCTTTTTCTTTACATCTTTTTAAGTGGTGGGTTTTTTGCTTTTAATGAGCACATAGATCAATCAAGATTTAATCTCCACCATTGCTAATTTCTTTTTGTCTCTTAATCTCAATCGTTCACTTTCCTATAAAAGGAAATCTCTCCTCATTTTCATATAGAATTCTTAGGTATTGTTATGCTGTAGGTTTGGAGAGCAATCTTAGAGGAGAATTTGAGCACTTTGGCTTGGATATTGCAACTTCTCTCTTCTTGTCTTCTTCCTATTGCATCCATGGCTATTCATGTAGATTAGATTCATGTTAGATTAAATTCATATTTTCTTTCATAAATTAAATTTGCATATTTTCTTTCATAGATTAATCTTGCATTGTTATCATTTAGACTAATTTCTTTTCTTGCATTGTTATCATATAGAATAGATTTCATTTTCACGCATTGAATCTCTCATTTCATGGTGTACTTGCATAGGCACAACTAGGTCAATTTGAGGGCCTTCATCACACACATTTGCACTCCATGACTAGGGAGCCATGAGTCGATATTTGAGGCCTCATTCTTGAGCAACCTTGGATGGAATGACCCATAGAAGTGTGACACATTTTCATCACACAATTGCTACTGGTGTGACCTCCTTTGGACCTATGATTTTTACACTTTGTTACTCCTATTATTCTCCAGCCTTTGGTGGTTGATGGCCAGTAGTCTACTTTATGTGCTAACAAATTCTCTTAGGGGATTTCCCTTCTTGATCCCACTTGTAGTGATGTTCTAAAAAATAGCATTTCCTGGGTTGTTATTCATATAGGCATAAAGTTAGTTCTTCCTCCTCCCAAACTCTTCCTTGATTTATGGGAAAAATTTCTTCCCACCCTCCTGGTGTGTTCCTAGCAGTATTGCTAGTAGGATATAAGTAATTTTTTTTGTTTTTTTTGTTGTAGACATTGGTATATTTGTGACTTCTATTATGTGGCATGTTTGACCTGATTTTGTTAAGGGTAAACACCTCTTTTTACTACTTTTATTATAAAAATTAAAACCCACAAACTATTGTCAATTCTATTTGTTAATCGTGTAACCCAATTTCAACAATTTTCACATAACAAATTTAAAGACTTTTGGAGGTTTGTAAACTAATTTATTAACAAAAAAAATGTTATTGAACTTACAACATCAAGAACTATAGAAATAAAAAAATAAAAAAAATGAAAAAAACTCACAAACCCAATCAACATACTGCAATGAAGACATTTAAACTTTACCATTATATACTAAATCAAAACGAAATGCTCCAAAACCTAGAGAAAATATAGAAAAAAATTGAACAATGATAAGCTTCTCTTACAATAGAAAAACAACCCATAAAATACCACACCAATATAGAAATCCACTTGCACATAGACTCCATCTACAACACAACACTCCACAACACCCAACTAATTCAAATCGAAAGTGAATTCCTTTGCATCCAAGGCTAATCAAAACCACTATTTTATATTATAAAAACACATTTCTACAATATAAAAATAAGCTTCTACAATATAACACCACAATCCACAAAAAACTGCACAAACACTTAAGATAAATCAACAAAACCAACTATGCCAACACAAAAAAACATCAAAATTATTATAAATACTTATGGCGCAATGCAACCCTTGAGTTTTGAAGCAAAAGGGTTTTGTCCTTTGATTCCAATCCCCAAAGGGTCTTGTCCGCAAAAGACTTTTGTATGGAAACAAGTATGCAGATAAATTTTGGCAAAGTTTTTGTATGATAAAATGAGATGCTTGGAATGTGTAGTTTATTGCAAATAAATAGATGACCAAATAGAAATGACCACCTTTAAGAAAAATAAATAAAATATTTATCATATTCATCAACTTCTCTCTAAAGATTGGTGCCCAAAAAGTATTGTCATAACCATTACTTGAATCTTGACTAAAAATAGGCAATGAATCCCTCATGCAAAAGCGGTCATAAAATCTATCATAGAATTAACTATAATAATCAACTCTTGAAAGTTGTTAATTGCCTCATGAAGAATTGAAAAATCCATTTGGGTTGTCAACATAATAATAATAGTATTATGATATATTTAATATTTACATGAACCCTATCATTCTTAGAAAAATAATGAATGGCATGTCTAACACAAAATATTAAATAAATTATTTTTGCATCTTCTTTCTTTAACATATAAAATGTTGCAATGATAAATTTATTCTTGTCTTTAAATTAATTGAAAATAAGACATAAAAAATCATGATAGAAAATATGATAATTATAGTCATTCATAAATATTTGGAAACCCTTTTCAATGAAATATAAAGCTCTCTAAAAAATATCATACATATCTGCAAATATCGTCTCAAGACATTGATATAATGTTATCTTAGTATTAATAGGTAAATATTTTTTCCAACTCAATCCATGTTGATCTTCACTCCCAAGACATTTTTTAACCCTCACATTATTTATGTTAAAGACATTAGATAATTGATTTGTGAGCTTCATAATATGACTCATACTATATCCAATGAACATGTCATCAATATGCATGACAACGATAAACTATTGATCAAATCAATTTGAAGTAAACATAATGATTACATCTACTTCTAACAATACAAAGTTCCAATGTGGAAGCATCAAACTTTTGAAACCAAATTTAAGGTGACTGGTTAATACTATACAATAATTGCTTCAACCTACCAAACTTTTCTTTCTTCCCTTTTATGACAAAACCATCAAGTTGTTTTATATAAATTTCTT
The DNA here is from genome assembly GCA_018584345.1 of Thuja plicata. Taxonomy (NCBI): domain Eukaryota; kingdom Viridiplantae; phylum Streptophyta; class Pinopsida; order Cupressales; family Cupressaceae; genus Thuja; species Thuja plicata. The sequence goes on along the minus strand of MU227822.1, from coordinate 1,363,236 downwards.
CCTATGATCTACATGCAAAAATGTATTCTTAGCATCCATACGCTCTACCTTTAAATCATAAACAATAATATTAGAATGTAAGAATCTATTAAATGTTAGTTTTATAACATTAGAGAATAATTTATTTAAATCAACCCCCTAAACCTTGAAGTAACCTTTTTCAGTACTCTTATTTTTATCTTTCCAATTGTCCACCTACTACAAATTTATTCTCAAACATCCAGTCCTAAATAATATGATTCCTTCCCTTAGACAACTAAGTAGATCCCAAGTCTCTTGTCTATATAATGCAATAATCCCATCCTCCATCCAAGATTCATGCTCCTTTGGAGAAAGAAATTTATTCACATATTTAGGTTTATTGTTTATATTAGATAAACATACGACATAAATCCGATGGGTAGTATCTGTCAATTGATTTTAGTTGGCTCATTGGCCTTCTCAAGGGTACATTAAGAAGCTCTTCTCATTCTTCCTTTCAAGATTCCGAATCTAAACCTTCATCTTCTACATCCTTCTATCCAACATATTATTTTTCCACTTGCATTTTTCCCACTTATATGTTTTGGCTTCAAAATGCATAGATCTTTTTTTTTCCACTTGCATATTTCCCACTTATATGTTTTGGCTTCAAAATGCATAGATCTTTTTTTTTGTACCTAATCAAACTTAACTTTACATTTCTTAAAAATCAGATCTCTAGAATATATCATTTACAAGGCTAGAGGATTCTAAAGCTTGTAACCCTTAGTATTATTACCATTACCAATGAAAACACATTTTTAACCTCGAAATTTGAAATACTAATTTATTTAAAAACATGAATAAAAACTTCAGATCCAAAAGCTCTAATGCACAAAAATAGAGCATTTCTTACTTTACCTATGTGATGTGATATTGATTACTGCAAAATAAAAACAATGTTAATTACATAAAAGTACTACTTGCAAGCTTAGCTCAGAATGTTAATCTTTTGAGAACTACTCAATAGCTCTATTTATTAATGTTCATCATTTTTGCAATGCCATTTTTTTGTACTCTATACAAAGTTATTTTTATCTCACAATTCTTGCATGCTTACACGAATGATCAAATTTTCTTGAATTTAACTTTTAATACTTTTATTTTTTGATCCATTTAATTTTCAGTAAAATCTTTAAATTTTTTAAACTAGTTAAATATTTCAAATTTATGCCTAAAAAATGGAATCCTAGTATAATGTGAGTATTCATTGATAAAGAAAACATCATAACAACATTATCCTAAATTAAAATATCAAATTGAACATAGCACAATGAGTATCCTCCAAAAATTTCCTTGGTTTAGCACTAATTAAACTCTTCTCTTAGATTTTCTAAACACAATGCTCACAAAAATAAAAATCCACATAAAAACCAAACGATCCACCATGTTATTATTTATTGGGGTCTTAAGCCCCTTGACACGAATAAAATCCAACATTATTCATCTTAGAAAACCAAAAGTAAATTTCATGCTAATCCTAAAATGTGCAACACATCTATAAGATATTTTTCTCTCCTATTTTTAAAAAAAGTTTTACCTTTTCTTTGTTAACAATCTGATGCAAATTTTGGGTGTGAAGTTTTGGCAATACTGTGGAAGGTATTATTGATGATAACTTGTAGCTGAAGAAGGATGTTAGGGATCTCTGCGTCCATCTCCAAATTGTTGAGGCTCTGGGCATATGAACTGACAAATCCCTGCCCAAATGTATGGAGGAGATGACTCATGCCATAGGCCGTGTGGAAGACATCAAGGAATCCCTTGAGTCCAGGTTCCAATCTATTGAGAACAGGGGATCCCATCTGGAACTCCACGAGAGTAATACGAAACATAAAATGCTGGAAATGGAGACCAAACTGGCAAACATTGAGGAAAGCTTGAAGAAGATGGGGGAACAAAGCTACAAAATCCTGAAAGCTTTAGTTGAGCATGTCAAAATTTTGGTTGGTAAGCTAGAGTAGGAGAAAAGTACCCAAGACATCGAAGTTGATAAAGCCATTGTGGATGACACCTCAAGACCTGGTAAGAGGACTAGATCCAGTGCTAAGAAAATAGGTGCCAAGAATGAGAAAGAGATTGAGGAGATAAAAAATGTAGCGGTTAATATGTATCTAATAATGATTGAAGCAGCTAAGCTTCCGAAGAATTTCTATGCCTCTGCTCGGGTTCTCCTATGTTTCAGTTCTGTTTTGGTTGTGTACTGTCCTTTTGCTAGTTTTAGGTCCACTGGATTTTGTATAGGTTTCCACCTTATTGTTTCTAGCTTTTATGCTTAGTTTCTCTCTTTTCCTATGTGGACTATGTTGAATATTTGCTTCTCTCTTTTGTAAAGGTTTCAAGTCCTCTAAAACTTGATAATCTCTTAATCAAAATAATATGATGCAAATTGTTGTTACTAAAGAACATCTCACCTCTATCATATTCTTTATATAAAATAAACAATTTCATTTAAGGAGTCATTTAATATGAGACACATGAATCAATCATCTATGAATCACAAAGAAGTTTTAATAGAAATGGAGAAGGTATCATTACCATTATTAGAGGAATTATCATTAAAGGATATTTAAAAAATAACACAATGCTCACAAAAATGAAAATCCACATAACAACGAAACCATCCACCATGTTATTCTTTATTGGGGTCTTAAGCCCTTCGATACGAATAAACTCCAACATTATTCATCTTAGAAAACCAAAAGTAAATTTGATGCTAGTCCTAAAATGTGCAACACATCAATAAGATATTTTTCTCTGCTATCTTTTGAAAAATGTTTTACCTTTTCTTTGTTAACAATCTGATGCAAATTATTGTTACCAAAGAAAATCTCACCACTATCATATGATTTATATAAAGTAAAAAATTTCATGTAAGGAGTCATTTAATATGAGACACATGAATCAATCATCTATGAATCATAGAGAAGTTTTAATAAAAACGGATAAGGTATCATTTTCATTATTGGAGGAATTATCATTAAAGGATATTTAAAAGATTTAATTTTATTTTTACATTCCTTCTGTACATGACTTCTCTTTCCACAATCCTTACTTTTCACTTTCTTTGGACGAATTCTTTTAGATTGTTCTTTACACTTGGACCTTTCCTTATCCCCCTTTTTCTTACCATCGTAATCTTTGGACCTCTCTCAAACATATAGTGCATTCTTGGAACCTTTGTCCCTAGATTTTTACATTATTTCTTTGTTAAGAAAGGTAGTAACAAGACATTTATCTTATGCTCTATTGTACTATACTGATTGTAAATTCTCCCAAGGTTCAAGTAAATAATAAAGAAATAGAATATAGTTATCTTCCTCATCAAATTTATCATCTATACTTTCTAGTTGATTCAAACCAAGATTAAAATCATTAAAATGTTTGGCTACATTCTTTCATTCCTTTAGCCTCAAAGAATATAATTTTCATTTTAGGTAAAACTCATAAAGAAGACTCTTACATTTTAGTAGATTTCATCCACAACTTTCCAAAGACTATATTTAATAGTCTACTCAGAGACATTCTAAAAGATAAAATTGGAAAGATACAATTTTATTGTTCTTCAAGACTTCTTCTCAAGTTTTTTCAAGTCTTAAATTAATAACCCAAGGAGATTTTTCTAGTCTATCACAACTCTTTGTTTACCTTTTTCTTATAAAAGTTCCTATATTTTTAGTTTCTTAAATGAGAAGTTAGGCTTGTTTCCTTTTGTTTTCTTTTTGTGGTATTTCCTTTTTTTTTTTGAGAAAACACCACGAAGAAAGGTAAGAAATCCTTTTTTTGGGCTTTCAGGGTTCGAGGAAGTGTAAGCCTCCCTAGGACCTAGAGCTCTAAAGGCTCGCCAACTCGCACACACAAAGAGGCTAAGTCCCGAGCTATTTTAGACTTGCGAGGTGTTAGGGGTCATTGGAGGTCTCTAGAACCCCGACACCTCAAACCCAGACCCCTGAACCCTTGTTCGAGGATGAGGGTGATGTCACCCCGAAATTCTCCCATTTTCATTTAAAAGATGACCACTATTCTTCTTTCTCACACTGCATGCCTGAACTCGTGAGTTTCCTTGAGTGACGACCACCTTTGAACTTGCTTGGTGACCTTGTGATCTAGTGAGATTCAATGATTTAGGCTTGTTTTTGAGTTGCCACAATTTTTAGCACATTTTCTAGTCGATCTTCCTCCTTTTCTAGGTAGGGTTTTCATTTTGTGTGCCCTAGTTAGTCTTTGGTTTTTGTTTTAGTTTTTCCTTTGGTTTTAAGGGTAGTTCTTTGGGTGTTAGTCCTTTTGTGCCCTTTCTCCCTAGTAGGAAGATCAAGTCAGCCTTTCATCACGAGTTTATCAAGTGAGGGTTTAATTTTTGAAAATGGAAAACCCTAAGTCCATCAAACTTTTGGGGTTTTAGAACCCCAAAACCCCGAAAGGGGAGACGAGGCTCAAAGCTCCATTCTTTTTTTCATGCCTTAGGCTTGACCACAATCCTTTTTTAGACTTTCAGGGTTTTAAAACCCTAAAAACTTGAAAGTGGAGACAGTGTCTGAAACCTTGACCCCCACTCTGCCTTCGACATCAAGACCAAAAGCCCATCGGGCTTTTGGGGGTTCAGACCCCCAAAATGCTAAAGTGGTTTCAGAGGTCCGCACCCCTGAAACCTTGATAGTTCAAACCAAGGTGCCATAGCATATATTGTTTTTGGGGTCAATTTTTTGGGGTTCAGACCCCCTTGAATCCAAAAAGAGTCATCGGGGACTGAAACCCCGAAACACCAAATATACATTAGGCTTGGCTTTTCTCTATTTTTAGTTGGCTTTAGTGTTTGTTTTATTAGTTATTTTGGCTTTGGAGTAGTTTTTTTCTTATTTTGCAAGTAGTTAATATGATTTCATACTTTGATTTGTCGATTTCAATAAAAGATACTGACATATGTTCTTTTGAGTGCAGGAAATTAAGGGATGACTACACCATTGGCCATGAAGTACAAATTCAAAGGGTATGTCCCAGCCTCAAAATTTGGTAATCTCCATAGTGATATTATGAACACCGACATCAGTCACATGAACTTTAATGATTTCCTCAAGAGAATGGCTGATAGTAATTAAAGATCTCTAGATGCTAATTCAATGGTCTTCTCAGGCCTTGTACATGCAGTAGGGCACCCAATGTCGATATGTCTCCCTCCAGACACGATCATGAAAATTTTTGATCATTATGATCCTAATGAGACGAGGGTGAAGAAAAAGGTAGGAGATTTGGTTTTGGACTTAAGACTAGTTGTGATCGAGGATGTCTTCCACATCCAAAGGGAAAATCAATACTTTGCTATCCCCATTGAATGAGGTGAGAGTTACTTCAGAAGTGAAGAAAAAATTTGCAAAAAATTATTTGGAGAAGCCTCAGAAAGAGGATAAGTTGGAAAATATGAATTTTCATAGAACATATCTCACTGAAGATATGAAGAATTGTGGCACTCTCCCTAGGAGAGTTTTTGGTCACTCACAGGCTAGGCAGTTAGAAACATGGATGGTTCTCTACATCGAGACCATCAGTAATAGGAAAAGAAATTTTGAATGGGGGAAGACAATCAGTGAAAACCTAGATCAACAGTTACAGAGGGTAAAGACAAAACCTACATTTTATATGACCTCATATGTTGTGTATCTTCTTGTTGTCTATGTAGACTATCCAGGCTTATATAAGAATGAATCCATTCTAGACCCCAACTCCTATCTTTACAAGGTCTACCCTGAGCTAGTTATGAAGGATACGTTGAAAGAGGGAATCCAAGAATACATAATTTTATATGATTCTTTCATCTTTTCCATCATCCGTTCCATAGAGGGAGATTTTTCAAAGAGGATATCCAAGGAAGCCACTACTAGAATCAAGAATGTTGGTAGGTATTTTAATCAATTCTTGAATTTCACCTATATCAGAGTGGCAGTATGCACCTTACAGCTGAATAAACCTCCTAGGTACCCATTAGGCAGATTGATCCTCATGGAGTTATACCAACAATTTTCAGATGCTCATAGGCTCATTGTGATTAAGCACAAACCATGATTCACCTTCCCCATTTCTATCGGGGCACACTCAGTATAGGGAATAAAGGAAGCTAAAACAATGTTCCTAGAATGAGATGAATTCCCTCTAGATGACTTAAAGATAAAAAGACACAATTTTGAATCAATTGACACCTTCAATAAGGTGATGGGGGCTCACTTCAAGCATGAGATACACTTGGAGGATCATATGGCTAATTGCATAGATGTCTATGAAGTCAGACTCTAGGACTATTATAGATTATCATTGGAGCTTGCACAACATGCAATCAACATCCATATCCCAAAGAGATCCTGGAACAATAAATCTGATAATAAGGACAGGGTGTATGCCCAACCCATTTTGAATGTAGAGATTGCTACTCTAGAACTCTAGGATCAATGTCATCAGCAAGGCATGTAGTTAGATGCACCTAGGATTGGATACATCAGGCATTCCATATGGATACTGTGTCGATGAAGCAGAAAGTGGATCCCACAATAAGGATTGATAAAGAGAAAGGCATGACGGTAAATGTGCCACTTTCCAAGAAGTTACCTTCTCCGTCCCAGAAAGAAGTAACATGTCATGCCAGGGTGGTGGCTACACAGTATCCCCCCCAAATTTTAAGGCAATAGAAGGCTAGGGATAAGATGAAATCTGAGGCTGTAGCTCCAACTCCTACACCTCCTCCTTCAAGATAGGAATCGAGTTTGTCACTAAGTACATATATATTCATGGACATTCCATCCTCTTTGGGACAACAGAGGGTTCAACCTTTTAAGATCAAAGTTTCAATGCCTAAGGTACCATAATCATCAAATAAAGTCTACAATAGACTTTAAAAAAACATTTTGTGGCACCATAATTTAAAACATTAGAGGAAGAAGAGGAACTTGAAGAGGACCATGTTCCACTAATTAGGACACACTCAAAGAATGTAACAACAAGAAAGTTAGATACAATTCCTTGTTTGAAGGACATCTCTGAGCTCCCTCTGGAGGAATCAACCTAGGTTGTGCCACAAATGATAAATGTAGAGTCCAAATCAATTGCATAGAAGGAGAAGGATGACCCCTTGGGAGTGGATGATTTTTATATATCTAATTTTGAGAACATCCCTGGTTATAAGGAGTCTTCCCAAGAATTTCCTTTTGATGACATAGGAGTAAGTGGGTCTAGACAAGGTGACGTTCCTTCGGATTTGGAGGTCCAACCTCCACTTGTGTTAGAAATGGGAACCCCTAAGGCTAAAATTCAAGTCCCTCTAAATATGGAAATAGGGAAATAAAGAGGAGACCAAGAGAACGTGCAAAAATAAACAATTGATACATAAACAAACACAAAATGCACAAGGGAAAGTGTAAATAGAAAAAAATATTAGGATACTAAGGGTGATGATATAGTACAAGTTAACGAAAAAATACCAGAGTAGGTTTTAGAGGAGAAAATAGATGAAGTAGCCTCTCCTTCATCCTAAGAACAAAGAGAGGGTACCCAAAGCAAGAAAAAGAAGAAGAAGAGCAATAAGAAATGGGAAGGGAAGAAGGGAAATCAATTATGTAGATTGCACCTTATGAAGCTCTCTCTTCAAGCACTAAGCCTACATGGCTTGCGAAGGCAATTCAGCTCTATAAGAGAACATATACTGAAATGGATGCTATTGATTTGTCTCAAATCGATCAAGCATTCCACCAAGGGGATTCAAGTAGAAAAGCAAAAATCATTTGATATGTCACTAAGGACATGAGAGGGAACCAAAATATATAGGTCACAGTTCCACCTCTAGATAAGAGTGCTGAACATGTCACACCCGATGATTTTGTGATGGAAGAAGTTGATCTCGGGGTACCTACAAGAGGAGGCAAGACATTGTAAGCATTAGGGGTTTCTACATTATTTAAGTACATAATAAAGATAAGACAGAGAGTCAAAATCTTCAAGAGTTTAATAAGGTCCTAAAGGACTACATTTCTCAATTGGTTGGTCCCATTGACCAAAATATTCCAGAGGGCGCTTTACAGGAAACACTGGAGAAGAGGGTACCTCTAGAAAAAACTAACCCATTCTTTAAGGCTTGTGTTGATTGGAGGGAGAAATTCGGTAAAGAAATTATTTAGCTAGTCTTACTACATTTTCACACTATTTCCACCAAGCTCACTCACATCCTCTACATGGTTTCAGAAGGAGAAGGGAGTATAGAGAGGAATGTTGAAATATGAGGGAATTTATTATGCGATTTAATGAAGATAATGAAGAAGGGAGAAAAGATATTGGTTGAGACACAGATATTTGAGGATGGAGAGATGGATACATTAGATATCTGGATAAGATATATATATATATATTTGATCAATAAAAGGCCGAGGCCCTATAAATTTTTTTATTAATATATTAAAAATTTTAATACATGTGACCCCGCTCACTGCGGGCGCTGGTAGGAAAGAGCGGGGTGGAAAAAACCTCCAGCCTTGCCCAGGACCGGAGGTCCTGTACTTATCCAGCTTTACGTGGGCATACCCACGACTCGACCATAGTTGAGATTTTATACAACATAATCCTCATGGGCATACCCACTATTTTACAAGAGGAGTCCTATGTCTATTCAAATTACATCCTTTCAGTGGGCATACCCACTGCTCAATACTATCGAGTAATTAAGGTACTACTATTACATTTCTGCTCTTAAGTGCCACATTTTATTGTTACATCATTTAGTATGTGAGTTTGAATACATCCATGTTGAAAATATTTGTTCTGGTGCTCTAAGACAATTCTTGATCGCCTCGTCCTGAAAAAACACAGCAGAACTCTACCATACCTACTGATAAAGGGTTAATATAAATAAACGATTATGTAAAGAAAACAAAAATACTATTACCTTCTTTTATTTTGTCTCTGAGATGTCTGCTGCACTGAGAAAGTTAATACATATATAAGCCTGACTTATGAATACTTAAACCTGGCATTCCAGTAAATCAAATATGGACAGAAAGGATCTTCCCATTCTTATTTACCAATTCCTTTGAACTGCATTTAGTCTTTGATTAATTTTGTAACTACTGTCAGTATAACATTAGCTTCAACTGCTGAGTCAGTTTGATTCTCCTATCACCAGAGATGTAATCAAATATTATTTAGCATTTCAGGTATTGCCCATGTTTAATAATATTTGAGCTTATCTTTAATGCTTTATACATTCTTGTATATGTATATATATATATATATATATATAT
>MU227822.1:1338015-1349023 GCA_018584345.1 Thuja plicata | reverse complement strand
CCATTTACTACTTGATTCCTTATACATTCTCCATAAAAGTTTAGCTCCAAGAGCCTGATTTTGCCAATGGAGATTTTTGATGCCCAGTCCTCCTTTTGAAATAGGTCTACATAAATTATCCCATTTTATGAGGGCAAGTTTTTTATCTTCTGAAGGGCCTTGCCAATAGAAATCTCTAAACATTTTATCTATGCTATTTTTCACGTTAGTAGGGAGGGGGAGAATCGATAAATGGTATGTGGGTATAGCTGAAAGAACCGCTTTAATCATAGTAGTTCTCCCAGCTTTCGTTAACCATCTACCTTTCCAGGAAATTTTTTTATTTTGTACTTTGGTGATAACTTGCTGCCATAATTTGGAGGATAATATTCCTTTATCCAGGTCAATGCCTAGGTATTTACACGGGAAATTACCTCTTTTGTAACCCATCATATTACATATCTCTAATTCTCTTTTTGGGGAAGTGTTAATAAAGAAGATCTCTAATTTGTTAGGGTTGACACGCTGACCAGATGCTTTCATGTATAGGTTTAAAATATTTTTAAATGTTCTGGCTTCTTTTTTGCTTGCATAACCTGGTAGGATCGTGTCGTCCGCGAATTGTTGGTGCGTTATGTTTGGTACGTTTTCTGTTGCCTTTAACCCAACAATTCCACCTTCCATTTGATTCTTGGTTATAGTTCTTCCTAGCGCCTCTGCCATAATTACATAAAGAAAGGGTGATATCGGATCTCCTTGTCTAATTCCTCTGGAAATACCAAAAAACCCTTTCGGAGACCCGTTTATTAGAACTGAAATTTTAGGGGTTGAAATGCAGTTAAATATGAGATTAATCCATTGTTTTGAAAATCCAAAAGCTTCCATACACTTACAGAGAAATCTCCAGTCTACTTTATTGTAAGCTTTTTGTATGTCTAATTTAATGAGCATACTTGGAATCTTAGTTATTTGTGTAGTATGGATTACTTCCTGTGCTATGATAATACCATCAAATATCGATCTGTTCGCTACAAAACCTGTTTGTTCTTCTACTATTATATTGGGAAGAAGAGTTTTCAGTCTATTCGCTAGACATTTGGAGAGAATCTTGTAAACAATATTGCATAGGGATATAGGTCTATAATCTGCTGGTTCCAAGCTTTCATTTTTCTTAGGTATTAAGGTAAAGAATGTATTGTTTATTTCATTTAACAAGGATCCCAAGTTTCTGGTAGCTTCTACTACTTACCATACCTCCTCCCCAATGAAGTGCCAACATTTCTGAAAAAAGCCAGCTTGGAACCCATCTGGGCACAGGGCTTTATCTGGGTGGAGTTGGAATACTGTTGCTTTCACTTCTTCTAGGGATAATTTCTTATTAAGCATTTTATTATCTACTTCAGTAACCAACTTTGGTATAGCTTTAAGCATTTTGTTTTGAGCTTCCATGTCTATGGCCTTTGTATTGTTAAGGAGGGTTTCATAGAATTGCGTGATTGATTTTGAGATTTGCTCTGGGTTGTCAGTGAAATGATCTTTATCTATCTTAAGTTTAGAAATTCTGTTGATACTTCTTTTGAAATTTGTGGTGTTATGAAAAAATTTAGTGTTGCTGTCCCCTTCTTTTAACCACGTTTCCCTTGATTTCTGTTTCCAAAAAATCTCTTCTTTAAGGAGGATATCATTGTACTTATTCATTAATTCTTTTTCTCTGTGATAACTCTGTTCATTCATTCCTTGTGTAATTACTATATTATTAAGGTCTGCTATCTCTTTTTCTAACTTATCTTTTTCTTCAAAGATATTATTAAACTTACTTTTATTCCATTCTAGTGCTTTGTTATTGATAATTTTTAGTTTTGCTATTAAACAAAACATTTTGGATCCTTTAACTGAAATTAGGTTCCACCAATCCTCTAGGAGATTAATGAACTCTGGGTTTTGAAACCACATGAATTCAAATTTAAATGGATTCCTGGACGGTTTTGAGTCTTCTATAATAGATAGTCATATCGGGAAATGATTCGATCCTACCTCGGGAAGGATTTCTGCTATGTACAATTGATTAAAATTATTTGAGTTGGTTCTAATAAAGAACTTGTTCAGTTTTTCCGCATTGTGATTTAAACCCTCTCTTCTATTATTCCATGTGTAAACCCCATTGTTTGTGTTAATACTAATTAAATGGTTATCTGTAGCCCATTTGCTAAAGTCCTTTAAGGCTTGGGATTCAAATTTTAAGCCTCCTGACTTTGCCTCCAGACTTAGGATTGCATTAAAGTCTCCTCCAATAAAGATAGGGGTGCTTGGATTATTACTCAAAAAGAGGTGTATCTCTTGCCACACTCTCCTTTTATCTACGTTTGGAGTGGGACCGTAAACATTGATTAGGAAGAACTTTAGATTAGATTTATAGCTTTGGATGTCAAGGGCCATCCAGTTACTATTCTTATAAATAAGTGCAGCTGAAATTTTACGGGGGTCCCAAAGTGTTGCTAGCCCACTGGAGAGACCTATAGAAGGTATGAATTTTGATTTCCATATGCCTAGTTTCTTACTAACTTTAGCGTATTCTAATGAATTAAGTTTAGTATCCTGTAGTAGAATAATTTTTGATTCGAAGGTTTTTAGGTATCTTTTTATCAGTCTCTGTTTGTTAGGGGTGTTTAGGTCCCTAATGTTCCAAGTAGTGGCTTTCATTGTTGTTTGGGAAGGCACTTCCCCTTCCCTGTGTTTAGTACATCAGCTATCTTTTTTTGATTTTCAGCATTGCCGTCTAGCGCTCTTAGTTCTATTGCTGATTTCCTGCCTCTTTTCTTTTTTAATTTATTAATGTTAGTAGTACTTAGGCTGCCTCTAGTTAAGGTTATACCCAATTCTCTGTTTTCATTAGTTATTCCAAAAAGGCCCTCAATCGCATCTTTAACCAATGCTAAATCTCCCGCAGTTTTAGTTATTGAATTATCCCGGTTATCATGGCTTTTTAGTTTATCCTCTATAATTGCATAGGGTTCATTTCTATCTATAAGCTCTTTACCAAAAAATTCTATTATATCTTCTTCTTTCCCTGCTAGATCCACATCCAGGGATTCTAATTCTAGAGGGATTGCGATAACTTGTGTCACCCCTTTTTCAATAGTAGGTTCATTATTTGTCTTAACTTTTTGTATTTCTTGATCTTCTGTCTCTTTACTAATATCTAACTGATCTAAATCTTTTCCTAATGTTCCTGGAGGGGCTATGTCTGAGCCTTCCATCCTTGAGGGTGGAAGGTAGGAAGGCCGAGTCTGTGTAAGGTCCTTATCCTTGTATTCTTCCAGAATACATTCTTGGATTTGCTTAATTAAGAATTGTTTTTGCATTTTTAATTCGTCGAAATCACAAATCTCTTCTAAGAATATGTCCTTCAAATCATTAGTTAATGATTCTCCTAAGTAGTTTATAATTAGATTGACTTCCTCTTCAGTTTTATTTGCCTGATCTATTATTTCTTCTATATTGTCACAATCAGGTTTTTGGGTTTGTTGTGTTTGTATCTCAGTCCCATTACCTTCGAGTTGTAGATGGATGTTATTTCTGTCTTTCTTAGTCTTTTCTAGTTCAATTTCCTTAGCCTGATTTTCATTGAAATTCTGACTATTTAGGTATATTGTGTTATTTACTGTTGGAAATGATTCTTCATTTGCTGCATGAATAATTAATTCATCCTTATGCTTATTAATTTTTTCTTTTATTAGTGTTTCATCTATTTCAGCATTTGTAGGTTGGACCTCATCCTTTGATACGCTTATTTTAATGTTGTATGGCGTTTGGGGATCGGGGTTATTTTCTACTACTGTTACCTTATTAATTTGGAATTGGTTTGATAACGAGGTATTTAAACATGTGTCTGCTGTAGGATGGAGCCTATCCAGTCCTTGATTCTTTGTAGGACTAATTATAAAACCCCCTTTATCCTTACATAACTTTATCTCCACTTCTTTATTGGGTTGATTTATAAGGTTTATGTTTTTGTGGAGCTTCTGGGAGTACACACCTTCTTCAATAAAATTTTCTAATATTCTAGGATTGATTATGACTGAATTTGAATTAAAGTTTAATTGGATGGGTAAGATGCTTTTTTGATGAAATTCCATCTCAACTATGATAATTTTATCGCGTTTGATTAAAGGTTGACTCTATAGTCCTAATGTATTTCCCAATTTTAATCCCTATAGTTCTTATGATTTCCTTGTTGGACATTTCTATAGGCAGGTTGTTTAAAGAGACAACCTTTTCCATTTTGAAATCATTTAAAAGCATTGGATTGAACAATGGCATCCATTCAAAAAAGGAAAATGGAATGTTCCTAAATTTGATATCCTTTCTATTCAAAATGCTATCCTTCATATTCTTTTTAGTGCAATCTATAAAAATAAAATGATCCATAAGGTGTGTTATACTCACCTCCCTCGGTAGCAGTAATGATAATTCCTTCTCTACATTCTTGATAGATACTCCCATACCGTTCCAGATATAGATCAGACCTTTTTCTGCCAAGATTTTCTGTTGCTGCATAATAACATCATTATCTAGGATGATAGAAACATAATGACTGCTATGATTATTCTTACCTGGATTCTGTTGAATAATACGCCTATGTGGCGGTGTATAAACTGCATACTTTAAAGTTTCATGAGATGAATCATTACAAAAATCACAGTTACTTTTATTATTGCTAATCATAGATCCTGATTGCCTCTCCATCCATCTACGGTGAGGAGGAGTATATCTTGGATTTTTAATCATTGGAACATCACTATAAATTGTGCCATTTTGATTAGAGTTCCCTCCAGAGAAGGGTGGGATCTTTGTGAGATAAGGGTAGGGCTTTGTGGCTTCTGGATATACCAAATCCATCTTCCTCTGCCTTGCCCTATAGCCCTTATTCCCAAAGGTCCCATTCCTTTTGTGGGGGGGCGAATATTTATCATTTTCTTCCTCTTTAAGCAAATCAAAGGAATTATTAAGAGTTAAATTGAAAGGATTGTGAGATAACGGGTACCTGTTCACCTTTTTCTTGTTTTTTACCATTTGCCAGGTGAAATCATTCTTCTTTGTGCAGACGGGAGGTGCTTGGGTAGGTAAGAACCTGCCTTCCCCCTTAGCAGATAGGGGTTCCTTGGTACTGCAGTATGAATTGCATTCAGGTCTTTCCACCTTAGCAACCCCGTTGCTTATGCCCAATTTCGCATACTTTGTTTTTGCAAAAATATTTATCTGTCTGTCCAAGGTTTGGACTGAGAAGATCTTCGGCTTAGCATCCTTAAAATGCTTAGGAATTTTATTGTTTTCCCTTGAAACGGAAGCGGGTTTTTCAACCCTAGTATTATCCTGCAGATTTTTACTCTGTGATCCTCTTTTAAGCATGTCTGATAGAGATGGCTCATTAGGGTTTTCAATGGAGATCTTTTCTGAAGCAAAATCCTTAATAAGGCTTTTATTGTTTGCCCTTAATACTGAAGTGGGTTTTTCAACCCTAGTATTGTCCTTCAAATTTTTACTCTGTGATCCCTTTTTATTCTTTGTCTGATAGAGAAGGCTCATTAGGGTTTTCAATGGAGAGCTTTTTTGAAGCAAGATCCTCAATGGGGATTCGAGAGACTAAAGCATACAAATCCCAATCTATATTTTGATTTGCTAATCTTTTTTGTTTCGCTGTAAATTCGTTCAAATGCTCATACGTAGGATGATCCTGCACAGGCTTTCTGCATTCTTTTTTTTTTATGGCCGTAGAGCCAACAATTAAAACAATAGCTTGTAAAAACCTCTTTTTTGTCTTTCTTCTTTGGATCTTCTGTCGCCAATTTGGGCTTTTCTGCCCTAAAATCTGCCTTGATGCATCTTGCTACATCCTTCTCAAGGTTTGAACGCATGAGTCCTAAGTTTATCTGCCGTCGATGAAATGCAGATATCCTTTTAGGGTGTGATGATCGCATTTCGCACTCGCAAGTTATTCTTTCAAATCCCAATGTGATTCTTTTTCTCACTAATGTGATGCATTATTTTTGATTTTTTTTTACCTAATTTAAATTGCACTCTGGATAAGAGATATTAACCTCGCCATCAAGGAATTAAAAAAAAGGCGTGAATTAATAGAGGCCAAAAGAGAAGCAACAATGCCTTAGGTAGAGAAAGTAGAAGAATTATTTGATTATATTGATTGTGAACTCTACCAAGATGAGAATAAAGAACAAGGTATACCACCAAAAACATCATCCAACAATTTTGCGGAATTCTTGCTGGCATAAATACTAAGGAGGATGTAGAGTGGATGTATAGGGAAAAGGAGAATATGAGAGAAATCATGAAGGACATTGAAGAAAATCAGAGGGTAGGAATGTGGTTGAAAATATTATGAAAGAATCAACAAATTCATCTTGAATTCATGAATCTCACAAATTTTGATGAAGTAGATGTAGTTGTAGAGCAGTTTTGCGAAGCATTCCTGGGCATTCTACCTCAACATTAACATTATTTTGTTCATGTATCATTTCATTTTTTAGCATTAATTAATTCACAAATGTTGGCCATGACACGAAATAAAGAAAAAGAAGAAAGGTCAAAATTATGGAAAATCCCATTTTTTTTTTGTAAAAAATCATAATTTTCAGGGTTGAATCTGCATGGAAAAGGTTGTTTTTGATGTTCACAAGGTTTTACATGGTTAGAATACATCAAAAATAGTTCACTCGTTCAATTTCATGCATTGAAATCGTCTACAAAGATGATTGGTGACATTTTTAGTGAAGCAACAGTTCAAGTTCACTTCATTCTGAAATTGTAGGGCACGTTTTGGGCTTCACATTTGCATTTTTTTGGAATTTGAATGGATGGATAATGAAGTTAATGTGTTATAGAATAGATTAGGAGTAGTTTACTTAAGTTAAACTAGAGTTCTTAATTTATTCCACCCATTTTGCACAACCAAAAACCCTAGTTACGAGTTTCATGATTTTGCATTGTAAAAACTATATAAACACAACAAGGTATTGTAATAAGGGTAGGAATTTTTGCAATAGAACATAATATACATTGGGTGTATCATTCATAGTGTGTTTATCTTCTATCTCTGTGAATTTGGGGATTTATTTTTCTATATTCAAGAACCGAATGTATGTTTTACTATATTTTTTCTTGCAAATCGGGGAGTTGGTGTTAGATGTGTATTATTTACTCATGGTGGTGAAGTAATGGTGAAGATATCATCGTTTAAGCTTGAGGAATGATTTTTCTTACATGTGCACATGTATGGTATGGCTACATAATTTTGATGAGTTCTAAAATATCTTTAATCTTTGAAATTCCTTTGATGATTGCATCTACATGATATGATTTGTGAGCATTCTATTTCATGTCATCATGAATTTTTTTTCCATCTAATCCATTATTAAATATGCGAGTTGAATTTATTATGGTTGCTGTCCTTTAGAATTTTCTTTTAGTATTTTGCTTAAATTCTTGTTACTCTTATCTTTTGACATTTTTTGGAAAAATCAAGGTTAGAATTTAGTTTTCATTACAAAGTTTAAATTAGTTTGAATTGTTAATTACATGCACATGTTATTCTTGAAATCTTAAAAAAAGAGAGTTATCAAAATCAATGTTTCGAGCTTTAAATTTTTTTGAGCCAGCAAAGGCATCCTTGTGAAATCACATTATCTTCAACTGAGTTTCAGTACAGTTGTACCATGACCACGAAGAACCTTGGGAGTGACTTAGTCATTCTTTCAAGAGAGGGCTTTTCATCACATTTCCCTACTATTACCTCATGTAAAAACAAAGCTCAACATAAGTGGTGCTAGAAGGAGGGCCTCCAAACACAAAAGTGGAAAATATTGTATCTTTCTCATCAAAGAGGTACGAAAGGGTTCTTAGATCATCTCCAAGAAAAGGTGTGTTCATAGAGCTTACCGGTCATCGTAAGACCTGAATAGACAAGGGGAAGTCGAATCCAGATACCCTTGATCTCCTTATCAGACCTCAAGAATCACATATTGAACAATCACAAATTGTTAACCCACTTATTGCTGCTGCTTTGGATTTAAATCAAAACTTATCTCCACCAATTCAAATGACCTTTTTCGAAAATGCCCAAAGATTTCCATTAAACTTGGCTGCCCCATTACAAGAATTATCCAAGAATCCCAATTTTTTTTGTCCAAAATTTGTGTATGGTGAATCAAGGACTGTTGAAGAACACATTCATTCCTTCAAATAAATTTACAATCGAAAGGAAGTTCTTCACTAAGGAATGGCATGTCACATGTTCTCCTACACACTCAGGGAGTTTGCGTATAAGTGGTACCTTAATTTTCTTCGAGGGTCCATTACAACTAGGCAAGAGTTCAAGACCAAATTTCTATATTAGTTTAAACTCTATGTGGACTGATTTTGTTTCATGTAGGAAAGAACCCAATGAGCCCTTGGCAATGTTCAACCATCATTTACACAAACTATATCAAAGGCTAGAGGCTCCCTACGCCATGCTTGAGGGCACTACAATCCAAGTCTATCTTAGAGCCTTAGATCCGTTGACAACAATATTCCTTAAAAGGTTCCTGCCTCAATATATAAACACATTAGAAAAGGTTTTCAATGAGGCAATAATTTTTACACGATAGATGGACCCACAAGCAAGGGGAAATTTTGGTTCTTTGCCATCATTTGGTAATACCACTGAAATGAACACATTCTGAACAATAAATCAAACCCTAGCTAACCATACCCCACTACTGATATCAATCCCAACTATCCCTATTTCCACACCACCACCGAAAATATCGTATCTAGGATATGAAGCACATAAGACAACTTTCTTTGAGTAGAGAACCGTACCTCCTAGTGAACCGGATAACCATCTCACATCTAAGTTAGAGGCCACAAAGAATAATCTCTCATAGGTCACTAGTGAACTAACTAGGATGAAACTAAATCCACCCTAGGCCCAGATCACATATCAGTAAAAAGTTGTTGCCCCAAATTCCTAATCTCAGAATCCTAATCGGAGTTATAATAATTATAAAAATTACAAAATCTATTCTTAAGAGAAGGGACCTGGATAGAAAAGACCAAAAATTCCTTGGAATACTCATCCTAACAATGGTAGCATACCCTCTGATAATGAAAATACACATTACTGTGCTAATGTTAATTTTGTAGGATCTACAGGTGAATTCCAAAGTGACTATGGATACAGTGATGATACATATAACCAACCATCTCAAACATCTGAGAACCCTCCTGTTCAATTCAATGCTATGATATTCAATTCACATGTACCAGAGACAGGGGAAGATTTGAATGACTTCGCTCAAGATGATGATTTTGTGTTTCCATTCTAGAAGGAAAATGAACCAGAATACTCAGAGATCCATGCTTTTAAAAATAACAATCAAAACACTTGTAACTTGAGAAGCAAAAAAGAACCATTGACAGATGGGATTGCTCCGGGAAGACAAACCACTTCACCAAATCTACAAGCCAACAAAAATCCAATGCCCCCAAAGGGCCCTCACACTGGTGCTTCAAGACCAATGAATGTACCCACCATGCTAAAAAATCCGATATGGTCGTTAGAGAAGTATAGTGCCGTGGAAGAATTGAAAAAGACCAAGGCAAAAATTTTAATGTATGATATGTTGCAAAGTTTTCCTTCACAAAGAGAGGCACTTTTAAAATCTCTGGATCATTCGAAGCAGAGTACTTCTGCGAGTAATTCTTGGGCCCCCAAATCAAATGTGAATGCTTCTAAAGCATTACCTACTGTGTTTAAAGATACGATGGAGGTACCCCTAGTTTTTCCGAGTTTTCATAATTGTTTGATTGACTCAGGAGGCTCCTGTAATGTCATGCCACTCTCGATAGGACAAAGGTTGGGGATGGTTCCTCAGTCTAACAACATAGTGGTTATACAACTGGATAAAATGGAAGTAAAAGTCATTGGTGTCCTTAATGATGTTTATATTCAGTTAATGGATGCTCCTAGGATTCAAGAGTACATTGATATATACGTAGTTGATATCTCTGACACTTATGACATGTTGTTGAGAAGAGAATGGACAAAATTATTGAGAGGATGACTCTCTACTGATTTCACACCACTATGGTTGCTGTGGAAGGGACTCAAATAATAATAGATTCCAAAACCAAGATCAAGAAAATGACAACTGATTATAACGCTTTGAATGAAGTATTGTTGACACAATCATATTTGGGTGTGTATAAGTTGCATAAGATATTAATGTTCCAGGTACAAGAAAAGGATGATCTTAATGAAAATCTAGTACAGGGACTATGAGAGCCCATCGTTGATGAGGATGTCCTCTAGGATTTCAAAATATAATGACCAAGAATCCAAGGCATTTGGGTGGTGATGCATATCCAAATATATTATTGTTACCAGGATATTTCTGCCTACATAGTCAAAATCACTCTGAGTTTACGTGTCCTTGTTGTCAAGATGCACTATCTAGAGTATTGATTCAAATATATGAACAAAGACATGGTGAGGGATCAATTTCATAAGATGTGAGCCCGAGGCCTAACATGGAAAAAAAAGTACATCAGATGATGGGTTTTTATCGCCATATCTAAAACCATGAATTATCGAGTGAGCTAAGTGAAGACAGATTGAGGAGGAGGTATACCCTTCAAGTGGTGAATAAGTTGAGAAGACAAAATCAAAGACAAACCCTTCCACCATAGAAGGAGAGTCACATTGAAGCTCATTTGGTCCTACCACTGAGCTTGTTATACCTAGAACAATTTCCAGGACCGAACCTAAGCTAAGACCAACAAAACAATACCAAGCGTGGAAATTAAGGTTTGACGACTCTAAGGTCCCGTTTGTTTCTAGGTATTGACTAGGAATTGGCATACCGACATGCTGGTATTGTCAAATTCAATGTTTGGTTCCAAAATGAAAAATAGGAATAGGGTTATGCGAATTCTAATTTTGGGCCTTTTTGAGCATTCCACAATTCCCCCT
>MU227822.1:1308011-1337171 GCA_018584345.1 Thuja plicata | reverse complement strand
CATCTTCTCAGTCATCTTCCAGGTGAACCAAACAGGACAAGCCCATATTCTAGAATTCATTTTGAGAATAGCACAAACCTAGAATGGATTCAATTCTAGAATTGGCAATTCCAGCATGCACAAATTCTGCCAACCAAACGGGCCCTAAGTGAAAGTGAGGAGCCAAAGATGGAATTGAGTTGGTCAATCTGAGGGGTAATTTATTCTATGCGACATATAGCTTAAATTTTTTTGTGCACTAATAATATTGGAGTGTATAAATGTTTGGTTCGGGGACTTCTCTTGGCACATGAGAAAAAGATTAAGGCTTTGGTGGTATAAGGTGACTCACAATTGGTCATCAAGAAAGTTTGCAGTTAGTATTCATGCAATGATAAGAGACTGATTGCATACTGGAATTGAGTATGGGTTCTAATAGAATACTTTGATGCATTTAACAACAAATCAATTTTGAGAAGGAAGAACAGTGTTGTAGATGTGCTTGTAGTGTCCGCCAATTCATTGCACCCCATGGAGAAGTCAAGATTGAAAATGTTCTCATTTGAGTTAGTTTCTGCTCTGGCAATCCCAGATAACATCAGGAAATTTCAAGAATTCCAAGATGACCAACATATCTTGGAGTTCATTATGTGCAATGGTGTCTTTGAGAAGTAAATAATTGATGAAGAACAAGCCAAACTGGAAGAACCACCTGATCAAGGTATCTTAATCCTTAAGACCAATGCCATCCCCAAAGGTATGGTATCTCTTAAGATAATTTTTGATAGAGATGAACCATCTAGCAAGATAAAACCAAATCCTATGTTAGGAGGTGATGAATGTGAGGTGTACAACCTTGGTACCGAAGAGGACTTGAGAGAAGTTCACATCAGTAAGGTTGGCACGAATAAGGAGAAAGTGCATATGGTACAACTCCTTAAAGAATATTGAGATGTCATAGAATGAAGTTATGAAGAACTTATGACCTATGAAACTTTAGTGATTGCGCACAATATCTCGCTAAAGCCGGATGCTAAGCCATCCTGCCAATGATGAAGAACTGTTAATCCTGTGATTGAGCCATTGATTCAAAAGGAATTCCAAAAGTTTTTGGACGCAAAAATAATTTTCCCAATAAGGAATTCCACATGGGTTACTAATTTAGTTTCAGTCAGGAAGAAGAATGGAGAAATCAAACTATGTGTTAATTTCAGAACTTAAATAGAGACTCATAGAAGGACAACTATCCACTTCCATCTCTTGATGAAGTATTGCAAGTAGTGAACAGATCATAGATGATGTCCTTTTTTGGATGGGTATTCAGGATACAACTAGGTTATGATACACAAGGAAGATAGATTAAAAACAACATTCACCACTAAGTGGGGAACCTTTGCCTATCGTTGCATGCCATTTGGTTTAATCAATGCTGGAGCTACCTTCCAACAACCAATGGATGCATATTTCAAGAGGTTAGTGGGGAAGTGCATCATAATTTACATGGATAACTTGACCTTATTTTCTAAGGTCTGGGATGACCATATTGATGACTTATGCAAGGTACCTAAAAGGTACAGAAGATATGGAATATCTCTTAACCCTAAGAAGTGTGTGTTTGAAGTTACCGAGGGAAAGCTACTAGACCACATAATCTCATGAGTAGGGATAGTAATAGGTACTAGGTGGGTTTATGCTATTCTAAAATTGACCCCACCGAATAGTAAGAAGGAACTAAAATATTTCTTTGGGAAGATAGATTTTTTTCAAAATTTCATCAATGGATTCAAGGAAATTGTGCATCATCTAAATGATATGCTTAAAAAGGATGTTAAAATTGAATGGACTGTTCCAGTCATGAAGTCATTCGAGGAACCTAAAACTGCCATAGCCACTGTTCCAGTTCTATTTAGTCCAGACTACACTATACCTTTCAAGGTATATTCTTCCATCTCAGAACACTCATGTGTAGAAATAATTACTCAAAAGAAAGATAGAGACAATGAGAGACCCATCACATTTATGAGTTGTCCCCTTAAGAATGCCAAAAATAGATATCCTAACTTGGATAAACATTCATTTGTATTGGTAAAGACAATCAAGAAATTTATGCATTTTTTTTGAGGAGAAAAGTGATTGGTATCGTTCTAGATCATGTAGTGAAATCCTTGTTAGTGCAAAATGAATTAGGAGAACACAAAGGCAAGTGGATGGTAATATTGCAAGAATTTGATCTTGAAATTCAACCAATGAATTTGGTTTGAGGTTATGGTTTAACCAAAATAATAGAAGGAACTGAAGAAGGGTTGGTGTGTCCATCATACACTCATGAAGGGGTGATCTTTGATGTCTGTTATCAAGAGGTGGTGCACATATTTCGCTGAAGCACTGCCCTGAAGGAATGAAAAAATTCTCAGAGGTGAGCCTTGAAGAATAAGAGTGGTTCCTATATGCTGAAGAATGGATAATTATAAAAACAAAACTATGAAGGGTTGTACTTGAGGTGTTTGATCTGGGACGAAGCAAAGCAATTTTTTTCTAGTTTCCATGACAAGTATGGAATGGGCCATGAGTGCACATAGGCCACTGCTCATCAAATTTTGAGATCTGGCTATTCTTGGCCAACACTTTTCAAGGGCACCAACGAGCATGTTCGATTATGTCACATATGTCAAACAATTGCAATCAGAGAGAGACATCCTATGATGCCTTTAAAAACATTCTAAGAGGTACGTCCTTTGGCCCATTGGGGATTGGATTTCATTGGCATGATTAAACCACCATATTCTATAGATCATAGGTTTATTTTGATATAAACATATTATTGTACACACTGAACCAAAGCTCAGGCCTACACAAATTACACTATGAAGGGTGTTACCATGTTTCTAGAAGAGTTCATCATCACAAGGTTTGACATTCCCTTCTATCTCATATGTGATAATGGCCCTTCCTTTTCATCAGCTTCACTTACACAATGGGCATTTGAAAATAAGGTAATACTTAAGTTCACTTCAAATTATTATTCACAAGGGAATAGTGTGGCTGAGTCCACAAAGAAAAACTTGATTATTGTCACTAAACAACTCCTTGACAAGAACCCATAAGAATGACATTCACAACTTAAGTATGCATTATGGACCGATAGAGTGAGAGCCGATAATTTATTAGGGACATCACACTATCAGTTAGTGTATGGTTTGGAACCTGTCTTCCCGATGAACCTCAAAATACTAGTAAGCTAGTACTCAAATTCATGATCAGATATGTTGAGGGTGAGGATATGGTTTAGACTAGACTCATGAATCTTCTTGATCTAGAAGAGAAACAAGCAAAAATCTTAAATGTATCAACACATCAAGCTATTATCAAGTCCTGGTTTGAAAAGAGAGCCACAATGAAAGCCTTTAGAATCTTTGGTCTTGTCCTTATGTGGGACAAAGCTAAAGAAAAGCCAGGAAACCACGCTAAATTTGAAAGACTGTGGACTGGCCTGTACCAAATCACAAATATCCTGGGAGAGAATACTTTTAAGATTAGTTCCTTGGATGGGGAATTGGTTCTGTTGCATGTCAATGACCAGTTACTTAAACATTATCTCAAATCGTGAAGGAAGGGGTGAATTTCATCCTTGTATTTTATTAGTTTGAGTCTTAGTGTTTTGTTTTGTTTTTGTTTTTGTTTTGCTTCTTTTTTTGTTTTGTGCTAGGAGCTCAATGTGTTGTTGGGGTTGTTCCCTACTAGTCGTGTACCCCAGTTCATTTTTGATAAAAGGAAGGGGTATTTCTTAGATAAAACTTGAGGAGAATGCACTCTCATTGAAGGCTATAACTGGTAATTGGAATTGGAAATACTTTTTCACTAGAATGTCTTGGTGATATTCAATGCTATCAATCCAACATCAAAATACACACACATTTAAAATGAGGCTTGAAATGAGTGGTCTTTTGGTTGGATGTAGGTTTAGATTCAGTATAAGCTACGTTGGATGGGATGACCACACAATTTTAGAACCCTATGTTACGATTATGTAAAAATAGAAAGAGAGATAAATAAATACAAAAAGGTTATTAATTGATCCTAAATTATCAAAGAAAAGAAATGAGAACAAAAAGGGGTTACTAAGTGATCCTAAATCATCAAAGAAAAGACAAAAACAAATGAAGATAAAATGGGTTACGAAGTGATCCTAAAAAAAGGAAGAAATAAATAAAGAAAGACGAAAGCAGTTACTAAAATGATCATGTAGCTTCAAGAAATATACTCAAAGTACTTAGTCAAAATACAAGGGTGGTTCTAGCAACCTATATCGGGGCTATGGACGCCTGATTTGAAATAGAGAAAGGCTAGATTGGAACATAAAGAGAAATTTTTCCGGGGTATGGACACTTGATTAACAACAGAGAAATCTCTGGGAAATCTTGGTCAATGTTGCAAAATTCTATCTCTAACTTACGCCCTTTTGTGAGGTCCTCATAAAAATCTCTGATTGGAATCAATACACTTGAGAACAAAAAATAAAGCTTATGCAAAGATGTTTACTTTGAAACACATGAAACAATGTTCCCTTTCTTCAATGGCTAGGTTTTTTTTTTGGTGTAGAGTTAATTTGAAGGTGGTTTTCTGATGAATAAATGCCTTGGCTATTTCTCCTTTTGTCAGGGCTATTTGTTGTGCTTCCACAACTCACACCCTAATTTTTTGATGCCTAGTCTAATGGGGACCCCCTTTTTCTTCTTTTCATTTTAATTTGTGTCCCTAGTTTCTGGTTAATCAAGTACCCACTGAGTCAGATTGTGAGCTTAATAGCTTTCGATAATCAAGTGCTCATTAAATGAGAAGCTAGGCTTGCTTCCTTTTGTTTTGTTTTTTTGGTTTTGCCTTGTTTTTTTGAGAAAAATTCACTTAGAAAGGTAAAAAAGCCTTTTTTTTTCATGATTTTGGGATTTTGGGAAGTGCAAGCCTCGAAGGGACCCTGCCAATCTGCACACATGAAGAGGTTAAGTCCTAATCTATTTCAGACTTGCAGGATGTTGAGGGTCATTAGCAGTCTTTAGACCCCAAAAACCTTGAACCTTGAACCTCGACCCTTGATCCATTGGTCAAGGATTGGGGCGACGTCACCCCGACACTATTTCATTTGTCTATAAAAGGGTGGCCATTGTTCATCTTTCTCACACCGCGCACATGAAATCTCAAGTTTCCTTGAGTGATGACCTCCTTCGAACTTGCTTGGAAACCTTGTGATCTAGGAAGATTCATTGATTTTGGCTTGTTTTTGAGTTGCCATAATTTTTAGCATGCATTCATGTTTACCTTCCACCTTCTCTAGGTAGGGTTTCTATTTTTTGTATACTAGTTAGTCTTTAGTTTTTGTTTTAGTTTTTTCTTGGGTTTTTAGGTTAGTTTTATGGGTGTTAGTTATTTTGTGCCCTTTTACCCTAGTACGAAGATCAAATCAGTAATTTATCAAGAATTTAACCAAGTGAGGGTTTCATTTTCAAAAATGACAAACCTTAAGTACATCAGACTTTTGGGGTTTTGAAACCCCAAAAATCTGAAAGAGGAGATGGGGCTCAAATCCCCATTCTTATTTTCATGATGTTAAGATTAGAAGATATATATCATAACTGTTAATTGAAAATATGATTAATAAAATAGAGGAATGAAACACACATAGAAATAAGATAAATAATTTAAAGTGGTTCACTCAATCTTGGGATACATCTACCAAACAAAGGATCCAATATTATTATCCAACAATTTCAATCAATTACAGCCAACAATCCCTTGCAACTCAATACCGCTGAAAGAAGCTACCAAATTCTCATCAAGAAAATCCCTAACCTTAAGCCATTTTAACAAGACTTATGTGGACCACAAAAATAGGGTTAGAATATGTTGACTAATAGAAAAATAACTCCTGATGCCTTTGTACAATAATAAAAGTAATTTTTGGCTTTGCAAGGTGCTGCTCCTTGACACCATCTTGGGGGCGCTGCCCCAAACCCCCGTTGAAAAATATGGGGGGAAACTACATCGATAAAAGTGGAGAAAAATTAACCTCTTAGTCCAATTAGGCTCCATATAACAACAAACACCTTAGACTTGACCACAGTCCTTTTTTGGACTTTTGGGGTTTTGGAACCATGAAACTGCGAAAGAGGAGATGTAGTCCAAAAATCTGACCCCCACTTTGCCTTCGAAAGCAAGACCAAAAACCCATAAAAATTGGAATGGGTTTTGGAGGTCTGCACCCTGATAGTTTAAACCAAGGTTCCAGAGCATAGATTGTTTCAAGGGTCATTTTTTGGGGTTCAGACCCCCGCGACTTTGAAAGGAGTCATTAGGGACAAAAATCTCAAAACATCAAAAAGGCTTTAGGCTTGTCTTTTCTCTATTTTTTAGTTGGGTTTAGTGATTGTTTTCTTAGTCCTTTTGGCTTTAAAGTAGTCTATTTTATTTTTTTGCAAGTAGTTAATTTTATTTCATAGTTAGATTTCCTAATTTCAATAAAGGATGCTAACAAATGTTCTTTTGAGTACAGGAAATTAAGGGATGACTACACCATTGGCCATCAGGTACAAATTCAAAGGGTATGACCCAACCTAAAAAGTGGGTAATCTTCACAGTGAGATTACAAACACCAACATCAGTCACATGAACTGTAATGAGTTCCTTAGGATAATTTATGATCTTAATTGTAGATCTCTAGATACTACTTCAATGGTCTTCTCAGGCCTAGTACATGCAGCAGGGCACCCAGTGTCGATCTTGTCTTCAAAATTGATCATGAAAATTGATGAGCATTGTGATCCCAACAAGAGGAGGGTGAAGAAAAAGGCAAGAGATGTGGTTTTGGACATAAGACCATATGTGATCGAGGATGTCTTCCACATCCAAAGGGTAGATCAATACCTCACTATCTCCATTGAACGAGGTGAGAGTTACTTCATAGGTGAGGAAAACATTTTCCATAAAATCAATTTAAATTATCTAGAGAGGCTTGGGAAAGAGGATAAGTTGGAAATGATGGATTTTGAGGGAGCATATCTCACTAAATATACAAAGAAATGTGTCACTCTCCCCAGGAGAGTGTTTTGTCTCCCCATGCTAGGTAGTTGGATGGTTCTCCACATCAAGACTATCACAAATAAGAGAAGAAAGATTGACTAGGGGTAAATAATCAGTGAAAATGTAGATCAAAAGTTACAGAGGGTAAAGACAAACCATAGGTTTTATATGACCTCATATGTGGTGTATCTTCTTGCAGACTGTGTAAACTATCTGGGCTTATCTAAGAATGGATCCCTACTAGACCCCAAATCCTATCTTTAAAGGGTCTACCCTTAGCTAGTTAGGAAGGATAAGTTGAAAGAGGGAAGCCAGGAATATAGAATTGTCATTGATGCTTTTTTCTTGCCATAATCTGCTCCATAGAGAGATATTTTGCAAAGAGGATATCTGAGGAAGCCATTGCTAGAATCAAGAATGTTGTTAGCTATTTTATTCAACTGTGGACTTTGAACTATATGAGAGTGGTAGGATGTACATTACAACTGAAGAAACTTCCCAGGTACTCAGTAGATAGATTGATCCTCATGGAGTTATTTTGACAATTTTTAGATGCTCACATGATCATTGTGAGTAAGCAAACCATGTTTTACCTTCCCCATTTCTATCAGGGCCCACTCAGTACAAGGAATAAAAAGGAAACCAGAAAAATGTGCCTAGAATGAGATAAATTCACTCTAAATGAATTTAATATTAAAAGATGTAACTTTGACCCAATTGGAAGCTTTAGCAAGGTGATGGGGGATGACTTCAAGCATGAGCTACACTTGGAGGATCATTGGGATAATTGCATAGATGACTATGAAATTAGAATCTGGGACTACAGTAGGTTAGCTTTGGACCTTGTACAACATGCACTCAACATCCATATCCCAGACATGGCTTGGAAAAATGACTCTAATGATGTGCTACTACCGTTATACAATAAGGAAAATATGTATACCCAACCCATTTTGAATGCAGAGATTACTGATCCAGAACCTGATGATCTCAGTCATAGAGCGAGGCATGTAGCTCAATGCACCTAGGATTGGATATATCAACCATTTCATATGGATACTATGCCGATAAAGCACAAAGTGGATCACCAAATAAGGATTGAGAAAGGGAAAGGCTTGGAGGTAAATGTGGCAGTTTTGAAGAAGGTATCTTACCAACCCTAGAAAGAAATAATAGGCCATGCCAAGGTGGTGGCTACACAATATCCTCCACAAATTTTAAGGAAACAAAAGGCAAGGGATAAGAGGAAAGTTGAGGTTGCAACTCCAACTCCGACACCTCTAACTGAGTCCATCAAAAAGTTCAAATATATCCACAAGCGTTCCATCCTCTTCTGAACAACAAAGGGTTCAAACTTTTAAGATCAATGTTTCTAAGCTTAAGGTACCAAAATGTCAAAGAATATCTACAAGAGACTTAAAAAAGAACCTTCTGTGGAACAAAAATTTGAAACATTAGAGGAAGAGGAGGGAATTGAAGAGGACCATGTTCCACTAATCAGAAGGACACAATCAAAGACTGTAACAACAATAAAGTTGGATACATGGAGGACATCTCTAAGCCCCCTTAGGAGGGTGTAATCTAGGCTTTGCCAAACATGACAAATGTATCTAGAGTTAGACTCAATTGCGGAGAAAGTGAAGGATGACCCCTTAAGAGTGGATGAGTTTTATATATCTGATTTTGAGAACATCCCTAGTTATAAGGAGTCTTCCCAAGAATTACCTTTTAATGACATATGAGTAAGTGGGACTGGACAAGGTGATGTTCCTTTGGATTTGGAGGTCTAGCCTCCAACCATTTTAGAAATAGGAATCCTTGAGGTTGAATTTTAGGTCCCTCTAAATATGGAAATGGAGAAAGAAAGAGGAGACCAAGAGAACATGCCAACATAAACAATTGATACAAAAACAACAACATACGCACAAGGGGAAGTGGAAATGGACAAAGCACAAACTAAGGAGATTAAGGGTGATGATATAGTATAAGTTAATGAATAAATACTAGATTAGGTTGTAGAGGAGATAACATATGAACTAACATCTCCTTCATCCTCAGAGAAAAGAGAGGGTATCTTGGAGGAAGAATAGACGGAAGAACATGAAGAAAGGGGAAGGGAAGAAGGGACATCAATTTTGCAGATTGCACCTTATGAGCCTCTCTCTTCAAGCACCAATCATACATGGCTTGCAAATGAAATTTAACCCTGTAAGAGAAAATACTCTGAAATGAATTCTATTGATTTGTCTCAAATCGATCAAGCATTCCAGCGAGGGCAGTCTAGTAGAAAAGAAAAAATGATTTTATATGTCCGTAAAGACATGAGATGGAAATGGAAGGTAGAGGTCATAATTCTACCCCCAGATAAGAGTGCTGAAGAGGTCACACACAATGATTTTGCGATGGAAGAAGTTGATGTCGGAGTACCTACGAGAGAAGGAGGCAAGGCATTGGAAGCATTAGGAATTTCTACATTATTTAAGTACATGAATCAAGAGGAGATGAAGATTCAAAATCTTCAAAAGAAAAATAAAGTCCTGAAGGACTACATTTATCAATTGGTCGGTCCCATTAACCAAAATATTCCAGAGTGAATTTACATGAAAAATTGGAGAATAGGTTATCTCTAAAAAAAATAACCCATTCTTTAAGGCTTGTGTTGATTGGAGGAATTTGGTAAAGAAACTATTTAGCTAGTCTTATTGCATTTTGATATTTTTGGTACCGAGCTTACTCACCTACTCTACATGGTTTTAGAAGGATAAGGGTGTATAGAGAGGAATGGTGAAATATGGGGAATATGATTTCCAGAAGATAAGGAAGCGGGGAGAAGAGATATTGGTTGAGGTAGAGGTATTTGAGGATGGGGATATGGATGAATTAGATGTCTAGATAAGAGCTATTAACGTCGTTGATAGGGAGATGGGATGAGCCAATCACAAGCTCATTCTCCTAGTCTTTCAATAGACTTTAGGGTGATTTATTTACACACCTATTAACCTATAGGATGACTAAAAGATTCTTGATCCCCTGGTATCCTTAACCAACCCATCTACCAAGAAATAATCACCTAACCAAGATCTCTACTTGGTTCTTACTAGCCTTCAATTCACTAACCCTTCAAATCACCTAAAGGAATTCCACCCCCATTCTTGTTAAGTACTATTGCAGAGGTGAGTAGGTGTTTCTTGAAATTTAAATTTGATCAATTAGAGGTGTTAGGAGTCCCTCTTGATTCAACTTGATAGTCGATTTCTGCAAATTGCTTCAAAACAAACCTAATGACTAGTAGCCCTATTAGGCATCCTATTCCGAGAAAATATGGATTTTCTCCAATTCTGTCCAAAGTAACCTTGCAAATTTTCTTTGGTTCTTGGGTTCACTTTACAACCTCGCAAATATTTTTGGGGTCTTGGGGTTCCGACCCTCCGTACACTGCCCTAACCCAAAATGTGTGGTTTTACAATGGTTTTAGGACTTTATTGGCTCCTTGGACAGTCTGCAAGTTTTAGAATCCATTCTAGATTGGTACGACCTTCTCCTTTTCACCAAGTCTCTATAAGACTCCCAATAGTTAATTGGGTCTTTAATTCACACCTCTGCAAGTTATGCATTTTGCAACAGTGTCTTCCCTAGCCAGGCTCACCACTAGCTTGCCTAGGGAAAGACCTTAAGAAATATTCCTCTGCATTTGAGGGCCCAAGGTCCTATAAAATTTATGTACATGGATTATACTCACTATCCCCAAGAGGCCATACAGATTGAACATTGAGATAGTGAGCTAGGTCTCCATCTTTACAAACTGCACGGTTTAAACCAGTGACAATGCAAAACAAAATTAATTAAAGAAAACTAAAGAAAGAAATTCAAAATACCAAATCAATGGAACAAAAAACAATAAAAACAACTACCCTAAGCCATGTATGAGCTACAGTGTATGATTCAATCCATTCTTGATCTACTGTTATCAAATAACTAACTAAATGCACAAGAAACAACACTTCTCTCTATTCTCAGTAATCCAAATCCATACAATAGGTGTCCAACTTGGAATTAGGTCATCACAGGTCTTAAATAAGTCAAACATTCCTTTGGTTTATTCTTAGGGAACCTCTCCACCATTTTTGCAAAATTGGACAATGTTGTCCGAGCAATTTTTAAAAGTTGCAAATGCAACTTTTACATCTTTTTGCATCTTTTTACAAATTCATGGAAATGAGGTTTAACACTCATATAACCTCATCCTAGACTCCAACCTTGGTTGAAAAATGGTTATAAAATACTCCAAACCCTAATGAAATCATGTTGACATCATCATCACTACTTAACCAATCAGGAGGCTTTACAAATTTTTAGCCTCTAATTGCAACTTTCTAAGGACTTAAGCCTTAACTAGACCCTAATCCCTATTGTAATCACATACTATGGTCAACATGACCTTATGGAAAATAAAATATAATGCCTTAGGGAGCTTCACACAACAAAAAGCAAATGATTGTTTTACCAACCCATGGGTGCTCCTGTACCATTCTCCCCCTTTGCACAAAGATTAAGGAACATGAGGGGAAATCAAAGAGATATCAATGCCAAAATTATTGAAATTGCTTTCCTTCACCCATGTAGCTTTAGATTCAGGGTGATCCTTCCACTGGATCAAGTGCTCCATATACACCTTGTGCCTAGTTGTATTCTTCACTCTGGATTCTATAATCTTCTTTTCTTGAGGCTTAGATTTTGGAGGTAAATCTACTGTATTGACATCTTCTAAGATATCTTGATTGTTTTGGTTTACTTCAGACAATTGTCCCTTGAATTTCACCAAATCTGCAACATTAAACAATGGCGAAATTCCCAAGTCTGAAGGAAGTTCCACCTTATAGGCATCCTGCCCATACTTAGCAAGTATCTTGCATGGTCTCACTCTTTTCATATATAACTTTGTAGGAATTCTTTCTACAATCTGGATTTGTTCAGATGAACCATGATAGAGTCTCCCACATCAAACTGAACATCTCTTCTTTTCTCATCCACCTTGGCTTTCAATTTGTGAGTAGCCTCTATTATAGTCTTCTTGACTTGCTCCTAAAGTTCTTTCATTGTCTGAGAGAACTATTATGCATGACCAATCCTATACTTGATGGTTCCTAGATCTCTAAGCTCACACACTCCCCTTGGGTGCATCCCATACACTATCTCAAAATGAATCCTGCCGGTGGTTCAGTTAACACTGTAATTGTAGGCATATTCACCTTGTGGAATAACTAGATCCCATGTCTTCCCATACTATTTATTTAGGAATCTAAGAAATTGACCTAACACCCTATTAATCACCTTAGTTTGACCATCTGTTTGTGGATGGTAAGATGATCCAAAAGACAAGTTAGTACCCAATCTGCTCCATAGAGTCTTCCAAAACTGACCCATAAAATTGACATCCCTATCTGACACAATGCTTAGGGGAAGTCCATGTATTCTCCACCCATGTAGCTTTAGATTCAGGGTGATCCTTCCACTGGATCAAGTGCTCCATATACACCTTGTGCCTGGTTTTCTTCTTCACTCTGGATTCTATAATCTTCTTTTCTTGAGGCTTAGCTATATAACTGACATCATGGGTAGTCTTACAAGGAATAATCTGGCTCATTTTGCTAAACCTATCTACCACCACATAGATACTATCCAGTCATGTCTTTCTCTTAGGGATCCCTACTATGCAATCCATGCTAATGCACTTCCATGGTCTATTGGGAATGGGAAAAGGTTGGTACAAACCTGCATTACTATCTCCCTGGTTTTCTTTCATACACACAACACACTGTTCAACATACCTTATGACATCTCTAGGAAACTTGGGCCAATGATAAAACCTTTGCACTAACTCCATGGTTTTGTTGATGCCAAAATGTCTACTGAGGCTGCCATTGTGCTTCTCTTGACTGAGATTTTCTCTCATTGAACCCTTAGGGACACACAACTTGTTCCCTTTAAACAAAAGACCACTCTATAATGTATATTCTGTAAATTGACTATGAAAGTGATTTTGAAAATCAAAACATACCTTGTAGGCTTTAGAAAAGTCTTCATCATCTCTATAGAGGTCCTTAAAACTCTCTATGCCAATGCTTTGGAGTTGAACTTCTTGAACTGTCAGCAATCTCCTACTCGAGGCATATGCCACCTTATTTAATTGTCCCTTCTTGTGCTTGATAGTAAATGTGAAGGCTTGTAGATACTCCATCCATTTTAGGTGCCTATTTGTGAATTTGTACTGTGTGTTAATATAGCTCAAGGCTTGATTGTCTGTGAAAACCACAAACTCCTTACGTAGGAGATAATGTCTCTATTTCCTAAGTGACTAGACTAGAGCATACAACTCTAAGTCATAAGATGAATAATTTTTCTTTGCTTCGTTGAGCTTTTCACTGAAGAATGTTATAGGCCTATCCTCCTGACTCAACACTCCTACTACCACTCCACTTGCATCATACTGTATTGTAAATAGCTTGTCGAAACTAGGTAACAAATTGATAGGTTGGGTAGCTACCTATTATTTCAACTTCTCAAAGACTTTCCTTGCTTCATAAGTCCATTTGAACCTGGTTTTCAATTGACCTTTAATGGTGTCTAGCACTGGTGCACAAATACCATTGAAATTTCTTAAATTTTTTCTATAAAACTGAGCTAGCCCATTAAAGATCCTCACCTTTGTCCCTATGGTTGGTGTTGGCCAGTTCAAGATAGCCTCCACCTTGCTCAGGTCCATCTTCAATGAACCTTGAGACACTACAAATCCCAAGTACACAATTTCTTGTTTGAAAAATTCACATTTCTCTAAGTTAATAGATAATTGTTCCTCTTGGAGCCTTTTGAGCACTATCTCCAAATGTTTTAGGTGCTCCTTTTTTTTTCTTTCTAAAAATGAGTATATCATCCAGATATACCACTACAAATCTGCTAGTGTAATCGTTTAGCACGTCATTCATTAGCCTCATGAATGTGCTTGGGGCATTTGTAAGCCCAAATGACATAGCTCTCCACTCATACAACCCTTCAGTGGTTTTGAAGGATTTCTTCCATTCATCCCCATCCTTTATCCTAATATGGTGGTATCCACTCTTAAGATCCAATTTAGTAAAATATTTGGCCCCTCCCAGACAATCCATCAAATCCTTAATCCTAGGTATAGGAAATCTATATCTAATAGCAATCCTATTAATAGCCCTAGAATCAGTGCAAAGTCTCCACTTACCACCTTTCTTGGTTTCCAAAACCACATGTACTACACATGAGTTGATTCTCTTCTTTATCAATCCTTGGTTAAGCACCTCCTGCACTTTCCTTGCCACTTCTTGGTTCTGCTCTGGTGTGAGCTTATAAGCTGATTTTTTGGGCAATGAAGCCCCTGGGATAAATTCTATTTGATGATTTATAGACCTCTTAGGAGGTAGGGTTGATGGTGTACCATCACTGACTATGTCTCTGAACCTTTGAAGCAATGCTTGAACCTCCACTGGTATAGGTGCTTGAGTAGTATTTTCTATTCCTTGGGCTTTACAACTATGGAATAGCCCTCACCGCCTTCTTGTTGAAGAGTTTCCATGAACTCTTTTCCACTACTAAGTAACACACTAGGACTCTTTGACTGGTCTCCTTATTCATCTAGCAAAGACTATATTTTGTGTGTCTTACCATCCTTCTTGAATGATACTATATTTTCTTTCCCATCATAGATGGCTCCTCTATCATATTGCCATGGTCTGACTAATAAGAGATGACATGCATCTATAGGCAACACATAACATATCAACCTATCTTTGTACCCTCCAATAGAGAATTCCACCCATGTTTTCTCATTCACAAAGACACTTTTCCCTTTGTTCAACCATGTCACCTTGTAGGGACTACTATGGGGTATCTTTTCTAAGTTAAACTTCTTAACTACTTCTTCTGAGATAATATTATCTATGGAGCCTGAATCCATAATAACCTTGCACACTTTACCAAGTATCTTGCACCTTATTCTAAATAAGGATCTTCTATGTTTAGGTTCCTCTTTGACTGGTTGTCTGATCAAGACTCTTATAAACATCATATTATCTCCCATCTGTGATTCAATGTGACTCACCTCTGGTGATTTGACACTTAATGTGTCTTCATGTGCATGTGCCACTCTCTTTTCATTTTTTGAAGAAGATGCCTTCTCTGGACACCTATAAGTAGGATGTCCCACTTGACCACAGTTATAACACTTCATGCTAGAAAAATAAGAATTGCTTCTTCCTGCACCTCTTCCTCTATTAGAACCTCCTTGAGTTCCTCTACCTCTTCCATAATCTCCTCTAGAAGTTGTCTCACTACTATGCTGCACAAGTTTATAATCTCACTGGCTTCTTTGTTCAATCCCTCTGCCTTGGTAACCACGTTTATGACCTCTTTGGTCTCAGCCTCTTCCTCTACTCTTGGAAGTTTGATCTCTTCTCCTCTTTCTCTTTTTCTCAATCTTTAGGGCTAACTGATAGCATTGGTGTACTGTCTTGGGACTTAGTAGAGTCGTCTCCTCTTGAATGTTCTATTTTAGACCATTCGGGTACCTAGCCACCTTAAGGCTCTCATCTTCAGTCACATTAAACCTCAAGAAAAGCTTTTGAAATTCTTCTGTATAGGAATTTACATCAAGATCCTTTTTTCTCAAGCTCTGTCTCTTCTTATGCAATTGTATTTTGTAATCATCAAGCATGTATGCCTCTTTCACCTTAACTACCATGCCCTTCCAAGTGGAAATTGATTTCTTTCCTTCTTTCTCCCTCTCTTCTTGAATGAACTTCCACCATGTCAAGGCAAAGCCTCTAAGTCTTGATTTTTCCACCCTTACCTTCTGTGCTTCTGTGACTCCATCACATTCAAAGTGGTTCTCCATACCCTCTATCCAGTCCATGACTAGATCTGCTTCCATCCTTTCACTATATAGTGGTATAACTTCAAGAACCTTCCCACTCATGGCTTTCAAGGCTTTCAAGAAGGGCTCTTCTTGCAACATAGGGTCAGGTTCAGGAGTTTGATCCTCTTCTGCAACCTCTTTTCCCTTAGCTTTATTTTATTCAAGTTTGTCACTGACTTTGTCAGTCTTTGTTTGCACTTCACTCAATGCTTGTTCTAGTTGGGCTATTATTTCCCTCAATATCCTATTGTCTACCTCATGGTCATTGACCTTCTTGGCCAATTCTACATTAGTCACCATGATTGAAGACCCATTGGACTCACAATTTGACATACACTATGCAATCCCAAATCTTTTTGGGCTCTGATAACAATCTGATAGGGAGGTTGGATGAGGCAATCACAAGCTCATGCTCATAGTCTTTCAATAGAATTTAGGCTTATTTATTTACACACCTAATGACCTATAGGATCACTGCAAGATTCTTGATCCCCTGGTCTCCTTAACCAACCCAACTACCAAAAAATAATCACCAAACTAAGATCTCTACTTGGTGCTTACTAGCCTTCAATTCACTAGCCTTTCAACTCACCTAAAGTAATTCCACCCCCATTCTTATTAAGTACTCTTGCAGAGGTGAGGAGGTGTTTCTTGACATTTAAATTTGATCAATTAGAGGTGTTAGGAGTCCCTCTTGATTCAACTTGATAGTCAATTTCTGCAAATTACTTGAAAATAGACCTAATGGCTAGTAGCCCTATTAGGCCTCCTATTCTGAGAAAATAGGGATTTTCTCCAGTTCTTTCCAAAGTAAACATAAAAATTTTCTTTGGTTCTTAGGTTCACTTTCCAACCTCTCAAATATTTTTGGGGCCTTGGGGTTCCAACCCTCCGTACACTGCCCTAACTCAAAATGTGTTGTTTTACAAGGGTTTTAGGACTTTACTGGCTCCTTGGACAATCTGCAAATTTTAGACTCCATTATAGATTGGCATGACCTTATCCTCTTCACCAAGTCTCTATAAGACTCCCAAATTCAACTCCTAATAGGTAATTGGGTCTTTAATTCACATCTCTGCAAGTTCTGTATTCTGCAACAGTGTCTTCCCTAGCCGGGCTCATCACTGGCTCGCCTAAGGAAAGACCTTAAAAAGGCTTCCTCTGCATTTGAGGGCACACAATCCTATAAATGTTATGTACATGGAGTCTACTCACTATCCCCAAGAGGCCGTACGGATTGAACAGTGGGATAGTGAGCTAGGTCTCCATCTTTACAAACTTCCTGGTTTAAACCAGTGACAGTGCAAAAAAAACTAATTATAAAAACTAAAGAAAGAAATTAAAAATACCAAATCAATGGCACACACAACAATAAATACAACTACCCTAAGCCATGCACGGGATACAGTGCATAATTCAATCCATTCTTTATATACTGTTATCAAATAACTAACTAAATGCACAAGAAACAACACTTCTCTCGATTCTCAATAATCCAAATCCATACAATAGGTGTTTAACCTTGGAATTAGGTCATCATAGGTTTTAAATAGGTCAACCATGCCTTTGGTTTCCTCTTAGGGTACTTCACCATTTCTGCAAAATTGGACAATGTTGTCTGAGCAACTTTTAAAAGTTGCAAATGCAACTTTTACATCATTTTGCATCTTTTTACAATTTCATGGAAATGAGGTCCAACACTCATCTAACCTCATCCTAGAATCCAACCTTGGTTGAAACATGGCTCTAAAATACTCCAAGCCCTAATGAAATCATGCTGACATCATCATCACTACTTAACCATTCAGGAGGCTTTGCGACTTTTTATCCTCTAATTGCAACTTTCTAATGACTTAAGCCTTAACTAGATCCTAATCCCTATTGTAATCACATACTATGGTCAACATGAACTTATGAAAAAAAAAATGCCTTAGAGGGATTCACACAACAAAAAGAAAAGGATTTTTTGACCAACCCATGGGTGCTCCTGCACCACTCGCCGTCAGAGAATACAACAAAAGGTGTGAGTTAATATATGCCAAAGAGATGGAGCAAGGCCTTAGGTAAAGAAAGTGGAATCATTATTTGATTTTGATTGTGAACTCTACGAAGATGAGAATAAAGAAACAACGTATACCACCAAAAACATCATCCAACAATTTTGCGGAGTTTTTCTAGCATAAACACTAAGGAGGATGTAGAGTGGATGTATCGGGAAAAGGAGAATATGAGAGAAATCATGGAGGATATTGAATAAATTTAGAGGGAAGGAGCACAGTTGAAAATATTTCAGAAGAATCATGAAACTCGTCTTGAATTCATGAAGCTCCCAAATTTTGATGAAGTAGATGCAGTTGTAGAGAAGTTTCACGGAGCATTCCTTGGAATTCTTCCTCAACGTTAATATTCTTTTGTGTATTTTCTCAGTTTTTATCATTCATTCATTTATGAATGCTAGTCATGTCCTGCAATGAAGAAAAAGAAGAAAGGTTGAAATTCTGGAAAATCACATTATTTTTGTCAAAAAGTAGAATTTTTGGGGTTGAATCTTCATGGGAAAGGTCATTTTTGATGTTCACAAAGTTTGGCATGGTTAGCGTACATCAAAAAAATTTCACTCCAATTTCATGCATTGAAATCATCTTCAAAGCTGATTGGTGGCATTTTTAGTGAAGAGACACATCAACTCCACTTTATTTGAAAATTGTAGGGCACATGTTGGGCTTAAAATATGCATATTTTTGGCATTTAAATGGATGGAAAATGAATTCAACATGCTATAGTATAGATTAGGAGTAGTTTCCTTAAGTTAAACTAGAGTTCTAAATTTATTACGCCTAGAAGCCCTAGTTACAGGTTTCATGATTTTGCATTGTAAAAACTATATAAATACAAATGGGTATTGCAATAAGGGTTGGAAATTTTTGCAATAGAACATAGTATACATTGGGTGTTGCATTTGTATTGTGTTTATCTTCTATCTTTGTGAATTTGGAATTTTTTTTGTTAGACCTTAAGAAGCACACATACAACTAAGAGGGGGGTGGAGGGGGGGGGGCGTGAATCCGTTGCGTCACAATATCAATAGACTTTTACCAACGCACAAACTTTAATTCACAAATCTGAATGATAAACATGAAATCAAGATCTCAACACAATAAGCAACACATAACACCAATAATTTTCACATGGAAAACCTATTAGGGGAAAAGCCACGGTGGGGATGGAACCCACAAGATGAATGCACTCAGTAATAAGTATTGTACCCTGTTAGGAGTATTACAAAAGGGGAATGCACTTGCATTCAGGAACATTGCCTAGAGCTCACTGCTCAAACACAATTACAACAAGGCTCACTTCCTTACAACATCAAACGATCATAGATCAAAGAGGAATTACAGTCCCAACACATGAACTTACTGATAGCATATGTTATGCAGAAATAGTTCCAATGAAGCACACAAACCTCTGAATTATTTTAGATTCACTCATACTTCTTCTCACAACATCATGTATATCATTTATTTCATCTGTCCACACATTCTCACACACCTGTACCACACCACAACTTCAAATGATTACATCTATAAATACAATTCATCAACTCATCTCAACTAGGTCGGCCAGGGACCTAATTGCAAAAAAATAATAAATTATAATACAATCCTTAATGCGACCCATTGGATCTTGGCCAGGACATTTCAATGATCCATATCAACAGCCTCAAACATGCTCAGATCTATAAATTACATTCTGAACCTTTGTAACATGTTACATCATCAGGTCGACTAAGACCAAATCAAGAACACCAATACGTTACATGAAAATTATGCAATCCAATCACTTCGACCGATGCAAGCCAACAACGCGATCAAAAAATGATCAAGAAAAATTAGCAAGAAACATGAAGTACCTCAACAACCTTAGAATCAACACAAACTCAGGATCTAAATCCATCTCTACACTATTCATCAGCAATAATAACTAAAACCTTGGTTACTCAAGAAAAGTAGATTTCCAGTGTCCAAATCATGAACCACTTGAGTTGAGGACACATGTGCACGTCCCAAACTCACTACTAGGTTAGCAACCAATAACTCTTCAACACCGATCCTTCCTGATCCAAAACTGAAACTCTATATTTTCCTGAACAACCAAAATACTAGTATATGATAAATCAATCGTAACTCTCTCAAATTATCATCCTAACATGTGTGAACTGACATGCATTAGCTACAGACATCTCAGAACACAACTATACGATCACAATTGTAGATCTTCTTTGTAGTATTTGTACCAAACAATTGAACCTTACTGAACATACGAGGAACAATGCCTTCAACAGTAGAAGTATTTTGACATCAATGACAAAAAATAATGCCATCATATATATGCACGACTTGAACAAAATCTCGGTAATATTCAACAAATTCTCCTTATTCAAAAACTGAACGTATGTTATGTTGTGATTTTTCTTATGAATCAGGTAGTTGGTGTTAGCTGTGATTCATTTACTCATGGTGGTGAATTAATCATGAAAATATAATTATTTATGATTGAGGAATAATCTGTCTTACGTATGTACATGTATGGTATGGCTTCGTAATTATGATGAGTTCTGAAATATCTTTACTCTTTGAAATTCCTTTGATGAATGCATCTACATGATATGATTTGTGAGTATTCTATTTCATGTCATAATGAGTTTTTTCTATCTAATCCATTATTCAATATGCGAGTTGAATTTATTATGGTTGATGTCGTTAGAATTTGCTTTCAGTATTTCACTTATATTCTTGTTACTCGTATCTTTTGACTTTTTTTTAGAAAAATCAAGGTTAGAATTTAGTTTTCATCACAGGGTTTAAATTAGTTTGAATTGTTAATTACATGCACATGTTAACATTCTTAAAATATGAAAATCCAAAAAACAAAAGAGTTATCAAACTCATTGTTTCCAACTTTAATAGTTTTTTGAACCAACAAAGGCCTCCTTGTGAAATCACATTATCTTCAATTGAGTTTAAGTACGGTTGTACCATGACCACAGATAATCTTGGGAGTGACTTCGTCATTCTTTCAAGAGAGGGATTTGCATCACATTTCCCTACCGTTAAACGAAGCTCAACACAACCTACTTAGAACCAGTATCATTCTCAAATTTTTAATGAAATATACTTTCCATGGTTTCCCTAACTGCATTGGGATATGCAAAACCACTAAATAAAATATTTTTGCTACAAATAAAATGTTTGCAACATTACAAGAATAAAATCCTTCTAAATCAAGTCTCCTTATATTGATCAATATGATAAATAAAATAATGATAATATTAACAAAAAAATATATTTGACCTCATTAAGCATGCATTTAAGTCAATACAATTAATGTATAGATAGAAAAACAAATAAAACATGAAAATGATATGAACACCAAATATATGAAAGAAACTCTTTCAAGAGGAAAATTCACAATCAAAGAGATCCAATCTTTTAATCACAATCAAACATGTTTACTAATGCACTCACTTGTCCCTCTAACAATTACTTGAAAATGTAAAAGTATCAACAAAAGAACCTTACAATTCTTTATGCTATGTCTCAAATGTACAAAAAATTCAGAAATTAGAAACTATCAAGTGACACTCAAAACTTTGAGGCACCCATAAATTCAATGCC
The DNA here is from genome assembly GCA_018584345.1 of Thuja plicata. NCBI lineage: Eukaryota > Viridiplantae > Streptophyta > Pinopsida > Cupressales > Cupressaceae > Thuja > Thuja plicata. The sequence goes on along the minus strand of MU227822.1, from coordinate 1,315,505 downwards.
TCCATAGTCATGGTTAAGAAACCAACAAAAACAACCTGCAACTCTCTTAAATGTGTCATAATTTTTTTCTTGACAATCAAATTGACCACTTTTCCTAGTTTAGGTGCACCATGCGGATTTCCAATGCATTTTTCATAGCCACCAAATTGAGAAGATGGTCGATAATTTTCAATTTTAATATTTTCAATGTTATCTTCATATTCAATACCTTCTCACACAATACCCCAATTATTTTAGAGAGAAAATGATGTCCCCATCCCTACAAGGACATGCCATTTTTTGCCACTTCATGATGTTGGAGATCATACCATATTTACTATCTACATAATTAAATACAATTTACTAGACTTGATATTTGCAAGATGAATGACGCACCTAATCTTAGCACTTCACTAACATATTCTAAAATTGTTTGCACTACAAAGAAGGTTGTTAGTTTTGCACTCTAAGAAAATGAAAAATCAAATTGTTTAATATCATTTAAGAGAGTAAAAAATGATATGTTATTTGATTCTTGTTCTCAAGTTAACCTTATTTCTCAGAAATTGTATATAAAACTTGGCTTATAAACTTATTAACACCCTAATATTTATGTATTTGGTTGGATTAAAAATGGTACTAATTGTCAATTAGTAGACAATACAAAATGAAGTTTGTTGTTGATTAGAATTACATTGCTGTCAGTGGTTTTTGATTTTGTGTTCATGGATGTGTGTGGAATTACGTATGGTAGCTCATATATGCAATATAAGCATTGCATTTTTTATGGTCTAACCAATATTGCTTGTACAATGGTGTATGATTCTTCATCTTGAATGTTTACAAGAGCAAGAGAAAATACTTAGAGGTCTTGAATCTTTAAGCAAGGATAATTGAGATTAGATGTAATCAAATCATTCCTCTTACACATGAAATAATTAAGTCGATCATGTTTCTCCAAATTTGAGTTTTTCATCAATAAACCATACTAACAATTAGAGATACATTTTCTAAGTCTGATAGAGTGGTGCAAGGTGAATGCAAGTTGAATGTCATCTTGCAAAGGAAAAATTCCTCTTGTATTGATGATCAAGAATCTTTATATTGGGGGTATTCTATGGAAGGATCTAGTTTCTCTAGATAGCAAGTGAGTACTTGTGTTGTATATCTAAAGTAAATATTTAATAATGTTAAAGTCACAATTGTTTTTTGGAGAGTTTTATATGAAATTCATAGAATCATTTAGCTACATGATATAAGAGTATATAGCTTAGACTAAAACCTTTTCGATTGAGAGTCAAGAACTAAGGGGTATCCATTCTACTAATGATTTGGGGCATGCCCAGAACCTTATTTTTTATGATGTTAGAGAATTGCATTCAATAAAACTTGATCTTCGGTAGGCCCATTCAAAATCTTTCAACTTCACTAAAAGACAATAAGCCTATTGACAAATTTGAATATTTTTTACTATTTGAATTGCTCTATAAAAATCATATAATTTTAAAGCAATTTTCAAATTTTTTTTTTGATTCTATATAGAAAAATCAACTTCTAGAAAGTTGGATAGAAAAAATAGGACTCTTGAAAATGCAAGGATGATTTCAAACTCACTCTTTGTTGAAAGTAGTGGTGGCTTAGAAAAATATCTCAAAATTTATAATTTTTTTCTTCAATTTCTTAGTATTTTTGATTTCCATGTGTTCTCTAAGGATTTGCTAATATCTATGCATTCAATCAAAAATTGAGTATCAAATAGAGCTAGGCAATTTAGATACAATTTTATGGACATTCTTGAGTTTCTAATGACTAATGCAAGTTGTAGGAGAAGATTGCAAAATTTTAGAGAGGTATTGTTAACACTATTGTTTGAGCCGAAGAGGCTTAGATCAAGTTATATGTCAAACAATTTTAAGTATTTCCAAGGTATATTAGAGTTAATTTTTATAATATTTATTTCTATTTAATTTCCTTACAATTTGTTGATTTTTACACTTTAATAGTTTGTTCTCATTTAATTCTTATGTTGCCCACTAAGCATGGTATAATTGTAGGAGGTGTTTATGGATCACCTCAGTCTTTAATACCTTAAAATGTGGATGTAAATTGATTATAAAAATAAAAAATAAATAAATTTATTATTATTTTACATTATCTAGAGTTTTTGTTTTTTGGTATGAGAATACCATTCCAACGGTATTCCTTATATAAAACTTCTATAAGTTTGAATCTTGGTCCATGACATAATCAATAGATCATACTATCACCTTAACCAATTATCTCAATCAATTGAACTACAACCCTTCCATAATGTAACATTCTTTAATTTGCCCCCACAAGAATAAATTTTAATTTTAAGATGATGGCATTGATCTGATTGCAAATTCATGATAATGGGGTTGATCTTCACAAATTCTCTGATTCAGTTCCATTCTTTGGGTTATTCTGCTGCATATCTTGTTGCATTCTGCCACCCATTTTGGATTAAAAAATGGCATTGAATGCTCCAAACATTTAAGATTACTCCTCTCCACCATTTATAATTACCCATCAAGTGCACTCACAGTTTTCATGTTGTTGATTCTGCACATTTTAGCAGGCAAGGATAAATGGGCCCGCCTTGCAGAGACTTATTGATCGGTGAAGTCGTACGGGTAGACTGGTTATGGAATTTGTATTGATGGGCTGTCCCCAGATTGCTTGTAAATGATGTAAGGAATCCGTCCATGACCCACATAGTACATACATTCTATATAAATTAGACAGCTCTTGGCTGAACTTTAGGGAACTGATTCAGGCAAAGTCAAGAATCACCAACCACTGGAAATATTACTCTGCAATGAGTGAAGATCAGAGAAAACGAACTTATGTCATGGCTACTCTTCTTATTCTACACATACATGTCAAAGTTGTTGGCCCTGCATCTCAATTTTTTTTTGTTTCCTGTTCTTTCATTTGTTTTTCCTTTTGTAGGAGGGAGGGTGTTATAGGGAAAGGTACTATAATAATTGGTCTATAATAATTGTTATACTTAATTTTGTGTAATCTAAGTTTTTAAATGGTATATTGAATTTTCACAATTTTTTTTAAAATATTTTTATATATGACTTAACTGTTTGTAGCTAATCTTTTGGGTTTTGGGCTGTCAAGACGAATGTTGCCAGATCTTTTGTGTACACAAGAGTCAAAATGTGGTCATTTAGAAGTGTCACCTAATAACTACTTGAAATTTCAAAACTAATCCAATACATATTCCTCTAAGAACCAATAAAGTTGGGCAACTCTTCCAATTAAAGTCAACAAGTTTTAACTATTAGGGTACAAGTGGACAGCTAATGGTACGTGAGGAATTTATTAATGAGCTTTTAATAGTCATTTTTTGGTTTCTTTGAAGTTAGTAATTGAGGGGTTAGGTTGACAAGGAGTGAATGGTCATTGGAACATGGGCAATATTTTAGCCCCTTCCCTACATGTAAAAACAATTGGCCTTGCATCTCGCTTTTAAGTTTGTTTTGTTTCATTTGCTTTAATCTAACTTCATGCCTCTTGAAATCCTATGTGAATATTTCAAATCACTCTCAATTTTGTACAACTACTTAATAGTCAACTCTCCTACTTAAAAATATTGGTTTCAAGTTCACATGCTCAAATATGATGCCGTGCCAACATACTTTTTCTTTGAGGTGTCCACAATGCTCCCTAAAAGAAGTAAGACTGATAGTTGTGCACTAAGCTATCTTTATTGGTGTACTGATGTGGCATCACATAATTAGTTGCTTTTCTAGATTACTGTAATCCTTTTGAAAACAAGTATTAACGTAACACTCATAGTGCTGCACTAATGGACTTATTTTGCTTAACTGCCATCTCCACTATTTGAACACACTCGACTATGGGCTCCTCTCCCTTAATTGTCTCTCATTTGTGATTAGAACTTAAATTTTGAATTTGAGTGAGTTTTGTGTGATTAATTCAATTAGTAAAATAGTCACTTCTATGTATCATTTCTAATGGTTAAAGATTGTGTAGACGTCTACCAAGTTTGAAGTCAATTGCCTTTTTGTTTTTTGATCGCATGTTGCCTGGTTTTGCTATCTAAGATAGTTCTATGTGCTCCCCACATTTCAGCTTAGCAGAACCTTTTGACAATTTTGAAATGCAGAGTCCAGGATGAGCCTGTTCTACACATGTCCTTTTCCCTTCCTTTTACACCATAAGTTTTCAATGGATTGAGTAGTCTTGCAGTTTTTGAGGTCGGGTTTTTAAGGACAAGTTTTTGTTTCATCATCCTCATTAGCTATACGTAATTATGTTTTTGTTTTTGTGACCTTTCTGATCGAGGTCATGGAGGAGTGCATATGTTGACATTTCTGTGTGCATGGGACGGAAATCATTACAAAGAAATGATGGATCGACAAAGTGGTTCCAATTGCAACTTTCAAGAGTGTAAACGAGAGATAGTGGGGATCTTTTAGGGAGGGGGATCTTTTCTTGTATTTAAGCAGAGCTAAACTCTATAGTAGGGGTTAGCATTTCTTGATTTCAAAGAAAACTTCAGAATTTTAAGCAGCAACATATATTTCTATATTTTCTCAAGGATCTTAGCATTGTGACTCGGATCCTTGACTATGCTCTTAGCTTTTACTATGCATGTCTTTTCTATTATGTGGCTATTTCCTTTACTTTGTATCAGTATTTGGGATGGGATTTGTGTTCTTTAGTTTATGTTTATTTATTTGTAGACCATGGAATAATATTTTGTAACTCTTTTTATAGTCTACAATATTTGTAATTCATTCTGCCTTATGAAGATAAATCTTTGAAATGTTCTAGTAATTTGTAATCTGACATATCGGTTTAGTTAGATTTATTTTATTGCATCTTTCTATCTCTTTTCCTCCCTATTAGAAATAGTTGAAGAGCTAGCTTCTAAAATTCTAGAGGTTGTTTAGTGGAGCACAACTTGTCCCCTAGTCACTGAACTTCCTATAAGGTTGTTTCTCCCAAGTGTCAACTTTTTAGATCAATAGTCCTTTTTCTAGCATGCTTGGTGGGACCAGATTTGAACTTTGACATTTTAGAGGGTGTATTCAAGCTAGAGACTCGTAAGGAGGTCACAAACAATACATAATCCAAGCCTCTTATTGCCTCCCTTGGTGACTATAATGCATGTTTGAACTTCTGCACTAGGTGCACCACAACCCTAAGTGCTACCTTTAGTACAACCACAAATGACAACTCAAAGTTTTGAAACTTGGAATAGCAGAAGTCTTCTCATTCCCCCATCCCTCTTGCAACTTAGGTCCCCATTGGGAAGAAGTAAAGATCCTTGCAGAGCACATGCAGGATGTGCCTGATGTGTGTACTATACATCACATAACTGCCTAGAATATATCCCTCAGGCTACTTGCGATTTCTTTTAAAGGGAAAGCATAGGATTGGTACATATCTCTAACTCCAAGTTCTATTGCTACATGAAACAACTTTAGAAATCTCTCCTTTGATTGTTTTTTTGAAAAGGGTGATTGCTCAACTTTATTGCAATAGTTGATCACTATCAAGAGGGTTCCTCAAGAAGCGACCATTGCTTTCAATACATGGTTCCATACAAGCTAGCAACACATACCAATTATGATTTATCCTCCTACAGATATGGCCTTAGCTTTCTATTTGAATGAATTTAACTTAGACATAGCAGTGATGATCCAATCACTTGAAGGTCATACCTTTCCAAATGCTTATGATATGGCCATAAGATCGAAGAATAACTTGATTGATGCTGGGAAGCTCCTGCCTAGACCTCCCATGCTAGTTTTTCTAAAAATGGGCACTTCAACACATGAAGAAGCTACTACTAGTTCTTCCACACCCCGTCAACCTATGTATGTCTTGATGACATGTAACTGATTGAATGTTTGAGGATGTTAAGTTGATGATCATGCAAGACATTAAATCAGTTAATATATTGTATTTTCATTGATGTCAAGTTGATATAATCTATATGGTCATGGAAATACTGCCAAAGACTTAAAAAACTGATGAATTAAGGCTATGCTATCGGTATTGCATATAAGTCAAGTATTCACTAAGTGACTGTATACACCGATGGAGTGCACACCGACGGTTAGAGTAAAAGAGAAAAGTCACAGTGTTGCCTGACGAGAAAATGTACAACATTACCCATGAGCAAAGTCACACTGTTGCCTGACGAGCAAAACACAGAGTAACTTGACGGACATAATTACAGTGTTGCCCGATGAAAAAGACAAGGATAGAGATCCCGATGACAACTGAAATCACACCGACAGAACAGTCAGTTATCACCGATGACTAACTGAAGTGTTGACCGACAGAACATAGAGTTCAAAAATGAAAAAATGCTTAGCTGTCAAGAAGCTAAAGATAGACTTAACTGATACTTATCATTTTTTTAATCATCCAGATAAAGCCGGAGTTAAGTAATTGATTTAAAGCTGATTTGTCCAGTTGGCAAGGAGATCTCTTTGAGATAAAACAAGAGTTTACTTTAAATCTAATTGGCGAGAATTATGGATCACACCAAGAATCAAGAAAGCCAAGAAAAGGTAAATCATGTCTATAGAGAGACAAACCCAATCTATTACGAATTGAGTGTGTGGGGTGAAGAGAAAAGAGGGAAGATGCTAATGAGATTCTGAAGGAGAAGAAAGTCTTCATTCAGACCTGATCGATCAAGCTGAGGAAAGAGCTAGATTCTGTAGACACCGACGAATAGTGAGACAACATCATAGAGCAGAACAGTGTGGAGCAAAGGTACATAATTGATTATATTGATCAGTGAGATAATGCACTTACAATAGATCTGAAAATCTGCAATTAAGTTGTATGTGTGAACAGATCATTAATGTTTCAGTTTAACCATTGAAGCATCAAGTCTCTTAACTGAGCATGACTTAAAACTCTTCTACAATTGAGATACATCCCAAGGAGTATCAAAAATTTTGATCATGAAAGTAGCATTGGATATGCCCGATGCCTATTGACAGGCCAAGTGAGTGTTTGATCAAGGATGGTAGCATTAGATGCCAGATACTAGGTGACAAACTATCTTTTAAATCCTCTAACAAGGTCACACCTAACATTGTGTTTATAACCTTTAATAGGGTTGGCTCCTAACAGAGCTCACTTCAGAAGAGTGAAAATTTGGGTTACCGGTCCCAGTGGTTTTCCCTTAACATGGTTTCCATGTTAAAAAACCATGTGTTATGTGTTTATGTTTCATTACTTTACTATTTTACATTTCACATATGCAATTATGGATTTATCCGTATACTCTGCATATTTACTGTGTTTTGGTAAATAATTGACTGCTTATCGGTAAACATACAGAAGAAGGTTTTACTAAGCATTCTGACAAGTAGTAAATTGATATAAGTATTTCAAGGCATTCATCTTGTAGGACAAAAGATAACTAGAGGCATAATTTGTGGTTATAAGTTTTAAGGGTTGATTTAAGGATTAATTTTTGAGGCCACT
>MU227822.1:1290502-1305794 GCA_018584345.1 Thuja plicata | reverse complement strand
ATTCCACCAAGAGCAAGGCTTATAAATGTCTAAATAAGGCCTCTAACAAAATTGTTGAAAGTGCAAATGTAAAGATAGATGAATTTGCAGAGAAGAATGAAAAGGAAAGCACTAAAGAACCAGAGGAATACAATAGGCTTGTTTATAATGAAGAACCTGACACTCTACCTGACCAACAATGTAGAGCTCCAAAGCAATAGATCATTGCACCCGAGCATCAGGCTGCAAATACAGATGATCAAAATATTGCTCAAGATGATGCACAAAGTGATGGAGAACATAATGAAGGACAAAATAATGATCAAATTGATAGACAAAGAGCTTAACCTGTACTTGCCAGATATGTCAGAAGGAACCATCCACAAAACTAGACTAGAAGGAGTTAGAATATTACTTTCTTATGCTGCATGTAAAGGATTCAAGGTATATCAAATGGATATCAAGTCTACATTCCTAAATGGAATACTTGAAGAAGAGGTATACATTGAACAACCAGAAGGGTTTGTTGATCCAGATAAGAGGGACATGGTATGTAGACTACACAAATCCCTATATGGATTGAAATAAGCACCCTGAGCCTGGTATGAAAGACTTCATTCCTATCTTATAAGTATTGGATTTGTAAGAACTAGTGAAAACAATAATATTTATTTGAAGGAAGATACCGATGCTAACATTTTGATTGCTGAGATATTTGTTGATGAAATCATATTTGGAGGAAATGATATGCTATGCAAATCATTTGCAAATGAAATAAGCAAAGAGTTCAAGATGTCTATGTTTGGAGAGATCAATTTCTCTCTTGGTCTATAGATCATACAACAAGATAAAGGTATTTTCATTACACAATCCAAATACATCAAAGAAGTACTGAAAATATTCAAAATGGAAGATTCCAAACTAGTTGGAACACCGATGGCAACTAGATGTAAGCTGACAAAGGAAGACAAGTCATCAGAGGTAAATTAGACTTTGTACAGATCAATGATTGGAAAACTCATGTATGTTGTACATACTAGACCAGATATTGCACATGCAGTAGGAATAGTTGGAATATTTTCTGTTAATCCTAGGAAATCCCATATGACTGCTGTGAAAAGAATTCTAAGATATCTGATGAATACCTAGGAATATGGCTTATGGTATAGAAGAGAAGGAAAATTTGAACTTAAGGTCTTTACCGATGCTGATTAGGCTGGAAATATTGATGACCAGAAGAGCACAACTAGAGGAGCATTCTTTATGGGTGACATACTTGTCACATGGATCAGCAAGAAGCAATGATGCATCTCTCAATCTACTGTAGAAGCAGAGTATGTTGTTGCTGCTACAAATTTCTCAAATATTGCATGGATCAAATAGTTACTGGAAGGTATGCATATGAAAATTCTTGAACCAGTAATTATCTACTGTGAGAATGCTAGTGCAATAAACATTTCCAATAATCTAGTCATGCATGCTAAAACAAAGCATATTGCCATCAAGTATCATTATTTAAGAGAACAAGTTCGAGCAAAGGAGGTGATACTTGAGTATGTGCAATCAAAAGAACAATTGGCCGATATCTTCACCAAGCCACTTCCCAAGGATGCATTTGAATACTTGAGAAAGAGACTAGGGGTCAGACCCTTGTCTACTGGTCAGTAAGATGACTAGAAGGCCACATCAGCCTACATATTATCAGAATATCATTCATGTTGATGCAAGCATAGAGATGGACTTCAAAGATACATCTATACACAACAAGGTAGTTATCTACTCCAAGCACCAGAGTTATTACCGATGGATTGGGAAATTCAAGAAATATATTATGGATAGAAAGGATTTGTTTGGCATTACTGTCTAAAAATATTTGTTTGGCATTGCTATCAAAGGGAGAGATTATATCCATTATCACTTCTTATCACCTAAGGGAGAGAAATATCTCATTATCATATTGATAAAGGGAGAGATTATATCCATTATCAACTCAGGGAGAGATCATATCCATCAAAGTATACAAAGGGAGAGATGTAACAATAATGGAAGAGAACACACAAAGGAAAAGAATTGCTGACAAGAGAGATCAAAAGAAAGGAGAACAGTCAAAGGGAGAGAGTTTGCATATAAGGAGAACACATCACATCAGAGAAATAAATATTCTACATCTATGCAGTAAAGGGATTGAAGACAGAAATAAAGCTGCAAGAATCAAATCTAAGCTATTTGAGCTTACCGAAAGACAAACATTTGTAATAGTTACATTAGGAAAGCTTGATGAAACTTTATATTTCATATTGTATTACTAATAGTATAGCATGATAATGTAGTATGTTTCCATCAATGCCAAAGGGAGAGATTGATGAAATGTAACTGATTGAATGTTTGAGGATGTTAAGTTGATGATCATGCAAGGCATTCAATCAGTTAATGTATTGTATTTCCATTGATGTCAACTTGATATAATATGTATGGTCATGGAAATACTGCCAAATACTTTAAAGAACTGATGAATTAAGGTTATGCTATTAGTAATGCATATAAGTCAAGTATTCACTAAGTGACTATATACACCGATGGTCAGAGTAAAAGAGAAAAGTTAAAATGTTTCCCAATGAGAAAATGCACAACATTACCGATGAGCAAAGTCATAGTGTTGCCCGATGAGCAAAACACAGAGTAACCTCACGGACAAAATTATAGTGTTGCCCGATGGAAAAGACAAGGACAAAGATCTCGATGAAAACTGAAGTCACACCGACAGATAGTCAGTTATCACTGATGACTAACTGAAGTGTTGATTGATAGAACAGAGAGTTCAGAAATGACAAAATTCTTAGCTTTTAAGAAGCTAAAGATAGACTTAACTGATACTTATCATTTTTTTAATCATCTAGATAAAGCCGGAGATAAGTAATTGATTTAAGGCTGATTTGTCCAGTTGGCAAGAAGATCGCTTTGAGATAAAATTGGAGTTTTCTTTAAATCTAATTGGCGATAATTGTGGATCACGCCAAGAATCAAGAAAGCCAAGAAAAGGTAAATCATGTCTATAAAAAGACAAACCCAATTCATTAAGAATTGAGTGTGTGGGGTGCAGAGAAAAGGGGGAAGATGCTAACGAGATTTTGAAGGAGAAGAAAGTCTTCATTTAGACCTGATCAATCAAGCTGAGGAAAGAGCTAGATTCTGCAGACACCGATGAATAGTGAGACAACATCACAGAGAAGAACAATGTGGAGAAAAGGTATAGAATTGATTATATTGATCAGTGAGATAATGCACTTACAATAGATCTAAAAATCTGCAATTAAGTTTTATGTGTGAACAGATCATTAATGTTTCAGTTTAACCATTGAAGCATCAAGTCTCTTAACCGAGCAGGACTTAAAATTCCTCTACAATTGAGATACATCCCAAGGAGTATAAAAAAGCTTGATCATGAAAGTAACATTGGATATGCCCGATACCTATTGACATGCCAAGTGAGTGTTTGAGCAAGGATGGTAGCATTAGATGCCAGATACTAGGTGACAAACTATATTTTAAATCCTCTAACAAGGTCACACCTAACAGTGTATTTATAACCTTTAACAGGGTTGGCTCCTAACAAATCTTACTTTAGAAGAGTGAAAATTTGGGGTACCGGTCCCAGTGGTTTTTCCCTTAACAATGTTTCCACATTAAAAATCCATGTGTTATGTGTTTAAGTTTCATTACTTTACTAATTTACATTTCACATATGTAATTTTGGATTTATTGGTATACTCTGCATATTTAGTGTGTTTCGGTAAATAATTTTGGTAAACATACAGAAGCAGGTTTTACTAAGAATTCTGACAAGTAGTAAATTGATATAAGTATTTCAAGGCATTCATCTTGTAGGATAGAAGATAACTAGAGGCATAATTTATGGTTATAAGTTTTAAGGGTTGATTTAAGGATTAATTTTTGAGGCCACTGATTCACCCCCCTCTCAGATATTACTAACATGTCTTTCTAAATTCTTAACAAACAAGAAGTGTTTCTAAATCTTCATTGGTAGAAAAAATGAATGATGTAATGCCCCACCAAGGAACCCTTAGAACATAGGGTAAAATATGCTTTTTTTTGAAGCATAGATATAATATCATGAATATAAGTGCATCATCAAATCATAAAATCATATATGCATGTAGAAACATACCACGATCGTCAATCGATCATGTACAAGTAGAAGAATCATAAGCACTTCCAAAGGTTCCATGACAACCCCATACACTAACAAGAAAAAACATTCACATTCTAAAGACATCACGTGAGAGCTCATACAATGCCCATGAACCTCAAGGGATAGGACTTGACCATCATCCACAGTCAGCCATCAAGGAGAAAAGTCCATCCTCAACATAATCAAAACACTAGGTTCATTTTATAACCAAATTGAAAAGTGAGTTAAACTATAACAAACCAAATCAAAAAATGAAATGTAAATGCATGAAAAGGATACCAAGAACCTAAGGAAACCAAATCCCAAGTAGATTTGTGCATATATCCCTAGGAACAAAAAAATGTTACAAATGTGTAGGATTGGAGCAGGTCATCAAAACAAATGCACAGGAGATTTTTACATATGCGCTTGCTAGAAAACATATGTATAGAGAGAACATATGAATGTGCAAGACTACCTAGAAAGGTTAATTTTACATAATTATAAGTGTCGACACCAACATATGGCCTAATAAAGTACAAATCCACACTGGGGATTACTAGATACATGAAATCGAGGTCAATTATGCTCGATTTGATCACAATAAACATAAATGAAATCTAATCTATTGAGCATAGCATCAAAATGCAAAATCACTAAAAGTAAGTAAAGGGATAAGAAAGAGCACATGATGCTCAATACTCTATGACTAAAAGTAGTCAACCATCTATACACCAATCCCCAATAGTGACGTGAAATGCTACCCAACCATGTGGTACCCTCAAGCCCACCCCACTATGCTCACGAAGATAGTCACATGACCCAAACACACAAATTATACACGTAGATAATGAATAAGACACACACCAATCAAATGTAGTAACTATTGGAAATGAGATAAGTAACTAAGAGGGCAGGGGTGAATTAGTTACTCCAAAAAAAATCCTTGTCCCTTAGATATCTAAATACTTAAATACTGTTACTTGGGTGTTGCTTCTGTAACTAGGGTGTCAAAGCAATATTTAATACAATTATACTTTAGTGATTAAGTGCAGAAACATAAAACATAAAACAAATAACAAGTACACATATGACACCAAGATTTAATGTGGAAACCCAATATGGGAAAAACCACCAATGTAACTAGTTACTATTTTTCACTCTTCTGAAGTGAGCCCTGCTAGGAGCCAACCCTGTTAAAGGTTACAATAACACACTGTTAGGTGTAACCTTGTTAAAGGATTTAATCACCCTGTAAGGAGTTCCCTTGTTAGAGGTCTTCAACACTTCAATCTGGAAATGCTACCTTGTGAGAGGATTTACAAAAGACTGTTAAGTCTACTCTGTTAAGAGATTTTAATCACTACTACAATTGTTAGAAAGTAACAATGAATTGAACTGTATGTGTAAGGAACTGTCTTTGCTGATTCAGATCTCTGCTTGATTGTAACTGGATCCTTGCTGATCAGATATTCTATTGCAGCTCTGAGTGTTCTGTACTTTATCAGAATTCCATCCAATTTCACCTTCACTCTTCATGTCACAAAATTCCACACTTCTACCTTTTCTTTTGCTTTCACACTTTTTGTAACAACAACACCATTCAATCCAAACTGGACCTTTCATAAATACATGGTAATCCCTATCAAGTCAGCTTGAACAAACTCTAATGATAAATCATATTTCAGTCAGCCTCATATAACCATTTAATTACATAATATAAATCATTGTTAGTCGGTTGCAACTGAATGCCCGACCAAGAATGAAATGCCCGAGTGAACTCAATCAACACTGAACTTCTTCAATGTCTGACCTCAACTGATTCTGTTTACCAACTATGCTCGATCTGAATGTAGACATAAGTGTAAAACCACTACATAAGTGTAAATACATGTGTAACATCAATGACAATACATAATTGAATAATTGTCTTCAATAATCTCCCTCTTTACCATTGATGGAAACACATCATGTCATAATAAAAATAATTGTGGAGCAACAAAAATTTTCTTTAATATTTTTAGCTTCATTCTGATTCTCCCTCTGACAATGTCCTTATTTTCATTCTGATTCTTATGTATTATAGAAAACTCTCCCTCTTTGACAACAGATGCCAAAGACTCCAATTCCATAAGTACTATTTCTCTTTGAAGTTGTAATGTACCTGAATGTACTGATTCATCTATAATGGGCTCTGATATATCTGCATCAACTGGAATATTTTCACTGTCGCTCGGATTGATGCATCACTAAACTATATTTTAGTGAACTTCAGGTAGGGGAAGTACCCCTAGTTTTTCTCTTAGATACAAGAATGCATCCTTAGGTAAGGGTTTGGTAAATATGTCAGCAACTTGTTCTTTGGTGTTTACATATTCCAACCTTAATTCACTATTTTGTACTAATTCTCTCAAGAAATGATATCTTATTGCTATATGCTTGGTTTTGGTGTGCATCATAGGATTCTTTGAGATGTTAATGGCACTGGTGTTGTCACAGTAGACAATAATTGGTTCTTTTATCTCTTCCTTCATTCTTGACAACAACTGCTTGATCCATATGATGTTAGAACAGTTCATTGCTGCAACAACATATTCTGCCTCTGTTGTAGACTGAGAAATACAATTCTATTTCTTGCTAGTCCAAGACACTAACCTTTTTCCAAGAAAGAAATCTCCACCACTAGTGCTCTTCCTATCATCGACACTTCCAACCCAATCAACATTAGTGAATGCTTTTAAATCAAAGTTTCCACCTTTCTTATACCATAAACCATAGTCTTCAGTACCTTTTCAGATCTCATAATTATTTGATTGCCATTAGGTGATTATCTCTGCGATTAGCTGAAAATATTGCAACAATACCAACTGCCAATGCTATATTAGGTCTGGTGTGCACAACATATTGCAATTTTCCAGTCATAGATCTGTAATTGGTCTGATCTACCTATTTTGAATAATCATCCTTAGATGGTTTCTGTCCACTACACTTGGGTGTTCCAACAGGTTCGAAATCTTCCATACCAAATTTATTGAGTATCTCCTTGATATATTTTGATTGAGTAATTTAGATACCATCCTTCATTTGATGTACTTGTAAACCAACAAAAACTTGATCTCACCAAACATAGACATTTCAAATTCTTTTCTCATAGCTACAGAGAATGCTTTGCATAGGTCATCATAACTAGGGAATAATATGTCATCAAAAAATATCGCTGCTAACGGTATCTTGTTCTATGGTCCTTCCTTGATGTACAAGCTACTATTATCATTGGTTCTCTGAAATCCAATGCTTATTAGATAGCTATGTAGTCTTTCATACCAGGCTCTGGGCACTTTCTTTAGTCCATACAATGCTTTGTGTAGCTTGCAAACCATATTTCTTCTACTGGGATCAATAAAGCCTTCTGGTTGTTCAATGTAGACTTCCTCTTCTAGGATTCCATTTAAAAATGTAGAATTTACATCCATATGATATACTTTGTATCCTTTATGTGTAGCATATGCCAGAAGAGTTCTGACTCCTCCAAGTCTTGCAACAGGAGAAAAAGTTTCTCCATAGTCAATACCCTCTTCTTGAGCATATCCTTTACAAACTAGTCTGGCCTTGTTTCTAGAAACTTTCCCATTTTCATCCATTTTGTTTCTGAAAACTCACTTGGTTCCAATCACATTCATGTCCTTTGGCCTAGGCACAAGAGTCCAAGTTTTGTTCTTCTCAATTTTCTTAATTTCTTCATTCATTGCTTCTATCCAACTTTCATCATTCAATGCATCCTTAACAGTTCTAGGTTCAAATTCTCTTAGTAAGCATGTACCTTTTAGTTTCTTTCTTCTCATTACACCTTATGTTTGATCTCCAATTATTTTCTCAGGTGCATGATGCCTTTTCACATATCTAGAAAGTACTGTAGCCTTTAATCTAGATTCTAGACTTGATCCACTAGGTCTATCATTCTCAAACATTCTTTCCAGTTCCCCTGTCTAACACTTGGGTCCCTCTGACTGTGACTTGGGTCCATCTGTATGAGACTCAGGTCCCTCTATCAGTGACTCAGGTCCATCAGTCTGTGACTCGGGTCCCTCTACTAGTAGTTCATGTGGCACATTTTGCAACTTAGGTAGGATAGTTTGTGTCAGTATATGTTGTCCCATCACCATTGGTTGAGTCATAGGTATAGCATCAGGTTCATGATATACAAAGTTTCTATAGTCTTTAGGCACTTTATTGCTCTTGTCTTCACATTTTTTTGCAAACTCATCAACCTTGACATGTACACTCTCTATGAATTTATGAGTATTAAGATTCAGACATTTGTATGCTTTTCTTTTACATGAGTAACCTAGGAATATTCCTTCATCACTTTTTGCATCTAGTTTCCCATTTCTTTCTTCCTTCAAGATGTAGCATCTACTTCTAAATACTTTAAAATAATGAACATTAGGTTTATAGCCATACCATAATTGGAAAGGTGTCTAATTACTACCTTTCTTTAGTTGAATTCTATTTAATGTGAACACTGTAGTACTAATGGCCTCCTTCCAGTATTTGGCAGCAACATTCTTTTCGATCATTAAGGTTCTGGCACAATCCATAATGGATATGTTTCTCCTTTCTGCTATTCCATTTTGCTGTGGTATACCAGGAGCAGATACTTGTCTTTTGATTCCTCTTTTATTGTAGAATTCATTAAACTCATTAGAGATGAATTCTCCTCCTCTGTCAGATCTTAGGCATTTTAGTTTCTTTCCTATTTTTTTTTCAACTCTTGCTAGATACCACTTGAATTTTTGAAAAGATTCTAATTTCTCTCTGAGAAACATGAAAGTCATCATTCTAGAATGATCATCAACAAATAGAATAAATTTTTTTTCTCCAGTATAGCTTGTTGTTCTGATTGGTCCACATAGATTAGTATGTACCAATTCTAAGACTTCATCAGTATTATAATTCTTTCTCTTGAAGCTAGTCTTGCTCATCTTTCCAATTTGACATTGTTTGCATGTTGCTAACTCGGGTTTCTTCAATATAGGAATACCTCTGACTCTTTTTTTCTTGCTTATGTTTACCATATTGTAAAAATTCACATGACACAACCTTTTATGCCATAACCAAATTTTTTCTACTTGTGCAATAAAGCATGAACCTTCAGTGAGATCAAGATAGAATAAA
The DNA here is from genome assembly GCA_018584345.1 of Thuja plicata. Lineage (NCBI taxonomy): Eukaryota > Viridiplantae > Streptophyta > Pinopsida > Cupressales > Cupressaceae > Thuja > Thuja plicata. Next base: position 1,296,451 of record MU227822.1, on the reverse strand, counting down.
TTACCTTTTGTTTGTCTTCCAGTTCCGACTAGGTTCCCTTTACCATCAAGGAGCTTGGACTTACCATTCATGAATTCTACTTTGAAGCCAATGCTGTTCAGCTGTGCTACACTAAGTAGATTTATCCTTAATCCTTCAACATAATAAGCATTATCACATTTGATTCCTTCTGTTAGAACAATACAAACTTTTCCCTTTACTGGGCAAGGTTCAACATTCCCAAAACTGACGCTTCCACCATCATAGTGTTCAAGATGTTCAAAATTTGTCTTATCACCAGTCATGTGATGAGAACAACCAATGTCAATTATCTAGGCATCATTTTTATTGATGTGTGAGAAAAGTGCAGTATTTTCATTTTCCTCATCTGACTCATCCTTTATGGCAATATACGCCATTTCTTCTTCTTCATCACTGTCAGAATCTTTTTCAATATAACAAGACTTCTTGTATTTATCCTTATAGATTTTGTGGTTATTGAAATCTTTCTTACCTTTGAATTTTTTGGTCTTCCTTTCATCCTTGTCTTCTTTGTTTAGGCACTTTGCAGCAATGTGACCAACTTTATTGCATGAGAAACAAATCAATGGTATCTTTCCTCTGTATTTTCCTTTTGCAACTCTTCTTGCAAGCAGTGCTTCAATGATGTCAAGATCTTCATCATCAGATTCATCATCACTGTCACTTTTAATTTTCTTTCCTTTAGAGTATCTATCCTTCTTACCAAGGTTTAGTTTGGTTTTGAATGCAGACTCAAGATTGCTAGAGCTAGGAGCATAGTTGTCAAAACTGTCCAGTTCAAAGGTTGTAAGTCTTCCCACTAATGTATCTAGATTAATGTCTTTGTTGCACCTCATTTCTTGAATGGCTAAAACTCTAATAGAATAGATACAAAGTAAAGTTCTGAGTACCTTGCTGACTACTATATTATCTTCAATTAGTCCACCTGCTGCTCTGATGGCACTTACAATCTTCTTGATTCTTTCACTATACTTTGTGATATCTTCTCCTTCTTTCATTTTCATCTGGTCAAATTGTGCTCTTAGACTTTCTTCTTTAGCTCTGTTTACATTTGCATCACCTACATGAATGTCCTGTAATTTCTTCCACATGTCATAGGTTGTAGGGAATTCCTTGACTTCATCAAATTATGAGTAGCTAAGTGAAGAAGCTATGTCAATCATCATTATGTTATGAAGTTTCTGTTCCATCATCTGTTCCACAGTCATAGTCCCTGTTGGTGCAACATATTTGGTCTCTAATAATTGTAAACTAGCATCTCCAATAGTAGATAGATGTAGCTTCATTAGCTCCTTCCATGCTAGGAAATTGTCTTTGTTTAGCTTTGGGATCTCCCTCCTATAAGACATCTCTGATCTTTAGCTTAGGCCTTGAAACCTTTCCTGAAAGAACTTGAAGCTCCGATACCAATTGTTGGAAATGAGATAAGTAACTAAGAGGGGAGGGGTGAATCAGTTACTCCAAAATAAATCCTTGTCCCTTAGATGTCTAAATACTTTAATACTATTACTCGGGTGGTCCTTTTGTAACTAGGGTGTCAAAGCAATATTTAATGCAATTATACTTTAGTGATCAAGTGCAGAAACATAAAACATAAAACAAATAAAAAGTACACATATGACACCAAGATTTAATGTGGAAACCCAATATGGGAAAAACCACCAATGTAACTAGTTACTATTTTTCACTCTTCTAAAGTGAGCCCTGTTAGGAGCCAACCCTGTTATAGGTTACAATAACACACTGTTAGGTGTGACCTTGTTAAAGGATTTAATCACCCTGTAAGGAGTGGCCTTGTTAGAGGTCTTCAACACTTCAATCTGGAAATGCTACCTTGTGAGAGGATTTACAAAAGACTGTTAAGTCTACTCTGTTAAGAGATTTTAATCACTGGTACAATTGTTAGAAAGTAACAATGCATTGACCTGTATGTGTAAGCAACTATCTTTGCTGATTCAGATCTCTGCTTGATTGTAACTAGATCCTTGCTGATTAGATATACTATTGCAGCTCAGAGTGTTCTGTACTTAATCAGAATTCCATCAGATTTTTCCTTCACTCTTCATGTCACAGAATTCCACACTTCTGCCTTTTCTTTTGCTTTCATACTTTTTGTAACAACAACACCATTCAATCCAAACTTGACCTTTCAGAAATACATGGTAAGCGGGCTGTCAAGTCGGCTTGAACAAATTCTAAATGATAAATCATATTTTAGTCAACCTCATATAACCATTTAATTACATAATATAAATCACTGTTAGTCGGCTGCAACTGAATGCCCAACCAAGACTAAAATGCCTGAGTGAACTCAGTCAACATTGAACTTCTTCAATTCCCGACCTCAACTCATTCTGTTTACCAACTATGCTCGGTCTGAATGTAGACATTAGTGTAAAACCACTATATAAGTGTAAATACATGTGTAACATCAATGACAATACACAATTGAATAATTGTCTTCAACAATAACAAGGGGAACAAAACAAGTATCCCAACACAGTCACTCAAATGTAAAAACCATAATGCAGGTACACCAAGGTTGCTACTCAGATTTAGATAGGGTATGGTGGCGAGAATCAAGAATAGAGTGTTATCACATGACTCGTGGATGCTTTACTAGCTTCAAGTAGTTATTTACTCACCAAGGAGGCTTTTTTATGTTGACTCAAAACTCTCAATAGACTGCCACTTCTATGCCAACTCAACATCCATAGATAGCCATGGCAGTACCATCTCAACATTCATAGATGGACACAAGTGTACTAGTTGACGTCTCTCAACAAATGATCACTGTACAAATGTTAGCTTATCTTTACTATTATGTTTTTCCCCATTTATTATTAATGTGATTAGTTCTTATTTAGAACTCTTCCAAGGGTTACCCTAACACCCCTTTGTGTCCCAACCTACCTTGGAGAGCTGCTCCATTCTACTACTCTACACCAACCAGTCATAATAATGTAATGCACAAGAAACATAATATAATGCGATAAAAGACTCCAAGCCACGCAATAAGAAGAGACATGCTGAATTGGAATCACCAAGAACATGGGTCACTCACACCCTAGCATATGAGCATGACTCAACTACATTCCTAGATGTGATCTCAACACCATACATCCACACAAAAAAGTGGTCTCCACACAACATATGGAAAATTAATGAACAAGGCAATGCAAACGCTATCAAACACAAGCCAAGAATAAACAAGGTATTATCTCCACTCATAGATCGATGAGAACTCAATTGGAGGATCTCCCAAGAGTGTGGATTACTCAAGATATTTTCAAATGGGCATAGCTCAACTATGCATATGGATGTGGTCTCAAAAACACACATCAATAAAAGAAAGGTTGTGTCTCAACCATGCAAGAAGAGCCAATAAACCAAGGCAATGAAATAGTGCACAAGCATACTCTATTGTCCTCATCACCAAGAGCATGGATCCCATTGTATTCCAAAATAAATATTTCTAAAGCACAAGGATGGCTATGATGACATGTAACTAATTGAATGTTTGATAATGTTAAGTTGAAGATGATGCAAGACATTAAATCAATTAATGGTTTGTATTGTCATTGATGTCAACTTGATATCATCTGTATGGTCATAGACATAATGCCAAAGACTTCAAAGAATCAATCAAATAAAGGTTATGCTTTCAGCAATGCATAAAATTCAAGTATTCACCAAGTGATAGACTACACCGGCGGAGTGCACACCATCGGTAAAGATAGAGATAAAGTCACAGTAATGCCCAACAAGCATAAGACAGTGTTGCCCAATGAAGTAGAATCAAAGGATGCCCGACGAGCTAAAAATAGTATTGACCGATGAGCAAGATCAAATGATGCCCGATGGACAGAGATCCCAAAGCTTACTAAAGTGACACCGACAGAATTGGCAGTTGTCACCGGCGACGAACTGCATAATTGACTGACAGAACAGAGAGATCAGAAAATGAAAAAATATCTAGCTGGCAGAGCTAAAGGATAGAATTAACTGGTTGTTTGATTTATTTTATTCCACCACAGTTAAGTAAGTGATTTGTACAGTTGGCAAGAAGATAACTACGAGATAAATCAGGAGTTAAAGCTGTAAATAAATTTGGCTGGATTGTTTTTCATGCCAAGAATCAAGAATAGAGAACCTAGAATTGAGGAATATCATGTCTATATAAGAGACAAGCATAATTCACTTCCAAAATGCAATCAAATACATAGGGGAGTGAACTGATAGAAGATGCCGAAGAGAAACTAATGAAGAATAAACTTCATGCAGTCCCGATCAGTCAAGCTAAAGGAGAGCTAAAGAATTTTGCAGACACCGACGAACAGAAAAGCACAACATCATAGAGCAGAAAGAATTAAGTACAAAGGAATTGAATTGATATATTGATCAGAAAGATATTGTAAGTAAATAGATATGAAAATCTACAATTCAGTTGCATTAGAAATAGGTCATTTTGTTTCAGTTTAACCATTGAAGCATTAAGTCTCTTAACAGAGTAGGACTTAACAGTCTTTTTTAATTGAGGTATATCCTAACAGATTACCAGAAGGTTGAATCATGACAGTAGCATTGGTCTTACCTAAAGCCTATTGACAGTCTAAGAAGGAGGCTGATTCAAGGATGGTAGCAAGATTAACATAAACCCTATTGACAGTCATGAGACTGATTCAAGGATGACATCATAGATGATAGATACTAAGTGACAACCTATGTATAAAAATCCTCTAACAAGGTCTCACTTAACAGTGTGTTTGTAACCTTTAACATGGTTGGCTCCTAACAGGGCTCACTTCAGAAGAGTACAAATTTGGGGTACCGGTCCTAGTGGTTTTTCCCTTAATAGGGTTTCCACGTTAAAATCCTTGTGTTATGTGTGTATGGTTTATTACTTTATTGTTTTACATTTCACATAAGCATTTATGGATTGATTGGTAAACTCTGCATATTTATTGAGTATTGGTAAATATAGTTTACTGCTTATTGGTTATCAAGGAGAATACGGATAGACAAGGTAAACCGACAGACAATTATTTGTTTCAAGTATTTCAAAGGCATGCATCTTGTAGGGAATTAATAATTGGAGAAGTATTGATTGGTGGATTAAAGTTTAAATTGGATAAATTTTTGAGGCCACTGATTCACCCCCCCTCTCAGTTATTATTAACAATTGGTATTAGAGCTTATGTAGTTAGAAGGAAGGTTTCAAGACCTAAGTAAAGATCACAAGATGAACAGACGAGATGTGCCCAAGTTGAACAAGGACAACTTTGCTTCATGGAAAAGCAGGATAAAGCTTCACTTATTAGGTATTGGAAATGATATTACTCAATATTTAGATACTGCATATGTGTTGCCTACAGGACCATTGACAGTAGTTCAATTGAGAGTAAAGCATGAACATAACTGCATGGTTATAGAGCTCCCAGCCGCACTCTCTGATGCTAAATTTGAGGATGTCAAAGATTGCAAAAATGCAAAGACAATGTGGGACAAGTTGAAACTTGTACATGGAGGTGATGAAAATGTTCTGAGAGCCAAGGTAGAAAGCCTTAGAGGAAATTTTGATGATCTCAGAATGAAAGAAGGTGAAAACATCACACAGTACAACACAAGAATAAAAGAAGTAGTCAATGCTATACGAGGTGTTGGAGGTAAACTTGAAGAGGAGATAGTGGTAAGTAAAATCCTAAGAACCCTATTGCCTATATATGCTATTAGAGTCTCTACTATTCACAAAATGAGAGCAGTAGCAAATAATACAATCACTCTTGATAGCCTGATTGGTGGACTGATTTCATTTGAGATGAATAACTTTGATAATAGTGTCTTACCAAGCTTAGAGTCTACATTCAAGTCTTCTATGAGAATAAGCAAATCTAGTCAGAGACACTCATCTAGAAGAGACAGTGAAAG
>MU227822.1:1263982-1282129 GCA_018584345.1 Thuja plicata | reverse complement strand
ATTAATTTTGGGAATTTGATTAGATGATTTGGGGAATGAATTTAGAAGAAAATAGATGATTAATTAATGATTAAAAAACCATTAATTAATAGATGAAAATTAGTATTTTTAATGTAAAGTCGCAAGCTTGTCCATTTTCGGGTGTCTACACCTTGGTCATAAGGTTGAAAATTATAGAATGTTTCATAGAAGGTCTGCAAAATACGTTAAGAAAAATGTGTTCTTGAAAGACAAGAATATAAGATGTTTTAAATGTAATAATCTTGGAAATATAGCACTTTTGTAGAAATAATAATGAAATACTACTTAAGGATCATACCAAGAAGAAAGGATCTACTATGGCCTGGAGAAGAAAAAATAACCAAGCTGGTGATAAAGATGAGTTCATGAAAATGAATTGTGCACTCCATGCACATGCGATTCCTTTTAGGTCTCGAGGAGAAGTATAGATTTAGGAGGATAAACATAGAAGCAACAATACATAATGCATTAAAATATTCCAAGCAATGCAACAAGAGGCAACAAGTACGGTCGATTGGACTCACCAAAAGAACAAGTCACTTAAATCTAGATATAATTGCATGGCTCCACTACATGCCTGGATGTAGTCTCAACACCATACATATATAGAACAAATTGGTATCAACATAACATATGGAAAATCAATAAACAAGGCAATGCAAAGGCTATCAAACACAAGCCAAGAATATACAAGGTATTAAATCCACTTGTGGATCAAGGAGTAGTCAATTTGGGGCTCTCCCAAGAGTGTGGATCTCTCAAGATCCTATCAAATGGGCATAACTCAAGTGCACTCATGGACGTGGTCTTAAACATATTCATCAACAAAAACAAGATTGCAACTCAACCATGCTAGAAAAGCGAATAAACCAAGGCAATAAAATAGTGCACAAGTATGCTCTATTGGCCTCATCACCAAGAGAACATATGCCAATGTAATTTCACATATATCTCACTACAAGAATGAATATTTCTATCTTGAAGCCCAAAATATACAAAAGACCCAATTTCTAGCTATTAACCGGCTTGACGCACAACCATAAAATTGACAATAAAAGTGGAAGTTTACATCACAATATTAATTAACTGGAATGTCCTTTATTCATTATGACCACACAATCCCTTCAAAATCATGGGATACAACCAAGGACAACAACTCAAAATATGCCAACATGGTGACAACCCAAAACTAGAGGTCATGCAAATCATGATGCAAATCAAGGTGCTCATGAAAATGACCAAAAATCAAAAGTGGAATCTAGTGATTCTGGGAGAAATCATTGGTTATCACATACACAACATCACAAAAATCCAATAAAATCAAGATTACAAGTTCAACGAAGCAAGGGATGAGCCATAAAACTAAGTTGGAAGGTTAAGCATGGGAGCACACTCACATGGCTCAAAAATTGAGAAAAGGACCACAAATCCTCTCAAGATCAAAATTCCATATAATAATATCATTACTCCACAAAATAATTCATCGTTAGAACTATTAGGGATTTGTCTTGCAAGAACCTTTTAAGTCAGTATGAATGCTTGCTCTTGTATATTTCCAATGTACCATATGCAAGAAAATCCTAATTGATGAGGATTGGATAATATCCTCCTTTTTTGAGCTCCATAGACTTAGGAAGGTATTACCTTTGAATGATTACTGACTTGCAGTATTAGTTATAGTGGATTAGGTCTTTTTACTAGTTTGTTGAATGCCTTTTACTTTATCAATAAATAGAAAACTATGCAAATGACTGTGATTAACCTAATACAAAGCTTAATAAGCCAAACTATTATCTTGGCAATAAAAAATAGTAATATGATAAGGATTCTCATCCTTCTTCCTTTTACAGTTCTCTGAACCTAGGAGGGTTAACCCATTGATTCTCTCTTGAAGGAATCAACAAATTGAATTATATACTCTGTGAATACAATTACTTGTAAATATATGATTTCTTATGAAATGAATGTAATTGATTGATATTTTTATATTAGATGATGAACAATTACTTGCAAAACTATAAACCAGTGCCTAATACCATGGGCAACAGAGTCAATCTCAAATGCAAATCCACAATTAGGTGATTAATGAAAATACATGCAACCTAGATAGAATGCCTTACAGACTATCCACTCACTCCTACAACTTTTTATTATCAGATCTTAATATGAATATTCAGCTTCGTGGGATCATCTGAAAGAATTACTCCTTCCTTGAAGGACCTCACAAATGACTGCACAATTACCTTGTAATTGATATATTTAAATTCCTTACAATTAAACATATAAAATCTTGAACAAAGATAAAAGAGACAACACAAGATATCAAATAGAGATTGCAATGTATTTTATTAATGTCTAACTGCTTCAAAATACATTCAATAGATCAAAATAGTATAGAGGCTCAGAAAAAATTATAGTAGTCTACCTTGTAATTATATTCCATCATCATTTAAAAATTTACAACATGCTCTATATATAGTCTAAAACCATCTTTGAGTCCTTACGAAGCAAGGATGCAACAAGCTTTAGATGGTTTAAGACCTAACCCTGAAAACATAGAAAAGACAAAAGACAAGAAGAGACCAAGCGGTGGATGGACAAAAATGAATAATGAAATATGATTTTATCTTCTCTTCTTGTGATCACTGGCACCTTTGTCTATATGTGTTCAAGATAGCCTCTGATATTTGTAGCGAGACCTAGTGACCACCATTATAGGCTAATTTACACTAGTCTTCAAGATGAATAACCTCCCTGTGCTCAAAGAGCAGGTGCCAGGTCTTCTTCTACTCTTCATCAATAATATTAAGGTCAATAGTGGCATGATTTTTATTCTTGGGATTTATCAAGAGATCCCATGTTTTGACATCATCTTCTATTGGCCAATCAAAGCTCTAAATGTTCTCCAGTTGTGTCTTCTTCATTTCCCACCTAGCATCCGTAATGCTCTTGACATCTGTTATGAATTTGTAGAAATTTGTTTATGCCTTAAAGGAATAATCCAAGATCTTATTATATCTTTCCATATCCAATTTTCCATTGTCAGAAACATATACCTCTTTATTGGGTAATACAGTGTCAAATTCTGTGCTCCATACTCCTAGTGGCTTGATTTGATTATCCTCTGACCTGATTGATGGTACAAATCTATTGTAGTAAGGCCCAAACATATTTATTTTAGGCTCAATTTTATTTGCCTTTCCTTTGAAAAAGGACAAGCTCACCCCAATTTATTCTATCTCCTCTCCAACCTGCATTACACTTTCTGGCAAATCTGATCTCAATGGCTGCAATGATGCTAACCTCTCAAACACCTGTTGCATAGTAGGGGTTCAAAATTGATACAAAATTATTAACTTGAACTTGTAGGCCTGGAAATTTACCATATGCACCATAAAATAAATCCAAATTATCTTATAATACATCTATCCTATGTTGCAAAACTTCCATTAAAGCTCCTAAAACAACCTCATTATGCTCTTTAATTCCCTGCTCTATTTCTGCTGTAGCATACTCTGTATCCTCAGTTTGAATCTCAACATATGTTCCTTCTTTATGTTCAACAGGGGCAACCTCAGGCATCTCTTGTAATTTATGAGTCAGGTATGCAATTATCTTTTCTATTGCACTGATCTTCATTAGACCTAACTCTCTATCCTTGGCAATCAAGCTTGTTTCATCAAATAACTTCTGATATATTTTAGACATCTGTTCTGCCTTTGCCTCATTTAAGTGAGAAAAGTGGGTCAAGCCTAAGATATTTCTAGGTCTCCTTTATTGTGTACAAACCATATTATTTTGTCTCCTTCCATCTTCTCTTGAACATTAATTAGTGATGGATTTTTATTCTTAGGAGCAAGAGACCACATTTCAAGGGCTTGAGATTTAGAATCATAGCCACACCCTTTTATCATTTCTCCTATTTGGGTGTCTGTATAAATCTAGACATTAGACTACCTTCTAATATGATCTATTATAAAAGTTGAGGCCAAGTCCCATCCTTCTACTAGGAGCATCCCACTGGACTTCACAAGTTTCCTGGCCTCATCAGGAGTCAAACTCTCAGACTCTGGATCATATGCTTGGAGGGCTTGTAATGTTCACTTGTAATAGCCTCTCCTCCTTGTGATTTCAATTGTGCCGCATCTTGTTCTTTCTTTTCCCATATAAGGAAGTCCTTAAACTCCTTATTCTTGATGAACTCATAATATTTTAGAAAATCCTCTTCATGTAGTTCTCTTTCATCTTAACATAAAATTAGGGGCATCTCTACATTGTCTTCGGTATCTTCCCTCTTTTTCTTGCCCTCTCTTATCAACTTTCTCAGTTGATGATCATATGCACTAGTCCCCTTGAATAGGGTACCAATTTTATCTTTTTTCTTCTTGTGTGTCTTTGCAACAAAGGGCTCCCCTGCTTCTACTCTTTGCTTATTTTGTGGGGGCTCTAAATCCACCTCAGCCTCATGTGCTTTTGTTAAATCAATAATAATTTGCTCATTTTGAGGTGGCTGATCATGGGGTGGTGGGCTATGGATAGAATAGCTACTGCTATATTCTGATGATGATTGTTTATTGGGACCTCTATCCATGTCATCAATCTGATCTTCAATTTGATTACTGAGCAAGCTATGTGGCTCAATCATATTTTATAATCTTTGCAAATAATGCATGCCTGGGAAATATCCAGAAAATGAGATCCCTTTCCTTTTCAATTGCTGCTCTAGATCCATTAAATCATGATACTTTGATAATATTTATGCAATCAAATCCTCTTCAAGGATGTTTATGATTAAATCCTCTTCTTCATAGGGCTGATGCCTCTTGGTGATTGGAATGGTAGGTGTCAAGAGTTTCTTGGCACTTTCTATAAATCCTTTTGTGTCAATATATCTGTATAGGGAAACATTAATCCTGTAGTGCCTCAACCATCCATTAAAAGGGTCATAGGCCCTCTTTCCAATTGTAAAATATGAGGCAATGAATTTCCTTGGTGTGAAGGTTCTATTCCTATGTGAGGCTAGGTGCTCTCTATCTGTCAACATAAGCTGCCACAAAAATTCCATTATTGCAATTCTAGGTGGTACTCTATATGGCAAGATATGTGGTGGCTATGAACATCCATATACTATGATTAATACAAAACTTTGGTGACAACAGAAGTCACCCTAGTTATGATCACCATTTTATTTGTCAACAAATTGACAAGGTCTCAATAATTGTAGCACCTTTATTGGAACTCTAGTCATATCTACTCCCAAATTTCTCAATAATGGGTAGACTACCCAATTCTCAAATGCACAAAATTGTTTCTCCCTAGAGGTGTAGATCCATACTCTTAACCATAATCACACAGGGTTACTCTATCAATGATAGTATCTTCTGAGTTGCAAATTAGACTGATCCATAATATTGAAGTTGTAGAACATGATGAGATGTATAAGAAATGAGTACTGTAGGAACTTAGGGCTTCCTACCTTGTTTTGAATATCATGGAATCCTTGATGCATATTTTCAATTATAAACTAGATTTAATCATAGACAATGCTTGCATAAGGGATCTACAACTCCAAAATTATCATCAACATGTCTGATGATACCCTTTCCCTTCCACTATCTAGACCTAAAACTCTGCATAGGACATAGGATATGTATTTCATATAGAAAGATAGGTCTTTGTAGAAGTATGGTAATGGATCACTTGGGATAGGGGCAATGTAGTTTTTGGTTCCCCTTGCTGTGTGAGCTTGGATCAATTTAGACACAATACCAACCTCTCTGGTATATCTGGCAGCTAGGGCTTTGAAATTAATCTCTATCGAATAGGGTTTGTAGATATAAAAATATTTCATGAATGAAGCTCGGTCTAGGGTTACCAAAATAGTGCCCTCATCCTTCTTGATGGTCTTTGAGACAATATCATACCTACTAGAAAACTATAAGATCAAGTCCATGTCAATGAATACATCAGGGACAAATAATTTGGCTAATCCATTGGTCCAAGGGTTTGAAATGGGCATAGGGCCATCACTATTTTTATGGAAATAACTAAATAAATGATAACCAGAATAATTTGGTGTCTTGGCATCTCTATCGTATGCATAATTATCTCCCAATTATTCATCATTTATCTTTTTTCCCTAATTAGAGCCCAGGAGCAGCTGAATAAACTCTTTTGAATAGTTTCTTTTTCCTTTAAGGTCCTCATTATCACTGCTCTTCTTGTCGGTGGAGGTGACACTTACTGCTCTTCTCATACTGTCTATTGTGAATTATCACTAATTAGCTTTTCTTTTCCTTTTTACTGATATTGAAACAAATCTTCTCCAAAACCCTCACTTTACTCTATAAATCACTTCAAATATTTAGCACTAAAAATCACACTCAGGATTCTGGATTGAAATCTTCTCTATTAACTCTCTAGACCTTGATTACTTTGTTCTTACTGAAAATTCAAAGCATTGATCCAAATTATGAGCTCTGGATTCTTGAAAATTGGTAAGATGGAATGATAATAGTAATGCCTATTAATGCACCAATATCTTTCATGAATTCACAGTTTAGTCTTTACTATCTTTACTTCTGCGTGCTGTGAAATCAATTCTAGCTCCTAGCCGTGGCATTTTAAACTGACAGGTGATAAATTCAAATGATGAATTTTCTTTTAAAAACCTTATTAAATTTGAAAAGAGATCAAGATTTGATTCTATTATCTCTTTGAGAATATCTCAGCAATCTCTTAAAACACGCTGTCATAAATTCTTCATTCCTATTGCCTCTCATTTGTTAACATGGCGCGAATAAAACCTCATGTATTACCTTGATCTGATCATGGTTTTCTTTAGCAATTGTGCAACTGTGTGATCTCATTGTCATGAAGAGTTATCCTGGACTCTGGTTATCTATTGAGACTTAACGACAACCACCCGATCATCCTTCAGATCAACGACTACCTCTTAATCGCTATATGAAATCACTTAACTCTCATTCTCTTCGAGACTACATGACTATAGCTTTAATAACTCATTTTACACCTCAAGTTTCCTTTAGATACTACATGACTGTGTTATCTCTTTTTCGCTTTAAGATTTCCTTTACTTTGAGTTTCTATCAAGATTACACAACTTTCACATGATCATCTTTTAATCAGAAAAACCGCGTGTAATCTCATTTACTTTATGTACTTTCATATTTTCATCTGAGATTTTGTGACTACCATAGACCTTGTTTTTGATCTAATAGCTTGCACATAATCTTATTTTCTTTTCACTTAACTACAATTTACTTTGTGACTTCATGACTTAAGCAGTCTCAATGTCGCGGAAAGAAATTCTTTACCTTAGGTTTTCTTCGAGACTTCCCGACTAACTCAAGTCTTCAAAAGATTAGCCATGTGTCTCAATCTAGATTATCATTGCTGAATCACTGAAATGTTCTTTGACCTTTTGACCTTCTAAAGTGACTATACACCATCCAAAATATCTTCTCCTTTTCATGGCTCAAATTTTCTCGCTGAAAACACACTTAAACTTAATTGAACTCTTCTTCAACCATGGTTCTTATGGTGACATCACGACCCATTGAATCTTGCTATCACTTTATGAAATTTATAACTCATGGTTTCTTTCACAATTTAACGCCAGCCACTAGATCCTTTTCAAATCAGATGACAATTGTGATATCTCTTTATCTTTCATCTTTCTGCAACTTTTTATCATGACTTCAAGTTGGCCACAGGATCTATCTTCAATCTGACGGCAGTCACTTAATCTCTTTAGCTTTAACTTAACCATGGATTTTAAAAGAGATCATGCAACTAAAGTATTTTAACCACCTTCTTGACCTTGGTTTCTTTGCGAGACATCGCGACTGAGAAAACTCAAAGTCACTTATACTTTTATTAACTCAAGAGTTTTCATGGAGACTTTGTGACCACCACAGGATTATACTTTAGATTGATGGCTATCGGTAAATCTCATATATTTTAACTTAACTCACATTTCTCTTCATGATAACGTGACTTCATGAAATTTTAAACTATTTTTTAACTCAACTTACAACTATGATCACCTTTTGAGATAGCGTGACTGAGCAAACTAAAAGTCGCCAAAGAAATTCTTTAACTCTGGGTTTTCAAAGAGATTATCCATCAATCGCATGATCAAGATCTACATCTATGGCTCACCTAAAATCTCACAAGGACTGAAAGCATTTTCATTTTTAAAAGAGACAACCTGACTTAAAGGAAATTATCAAGTCTTGAAAATAAAAGGAATATTCTCAGATTATAACGAGACAACGCAACTTAAGTGAATAATATGAAATATGAAACATGATTTAAGTGACCAAGTTTCTCTGAAAAAGTAACAAAAAAATAGAATGGATTTCAATGAACTAGGGTTTTTCTTGGATATGCATGAAAATTTGACCTAGGGCTTAGGGTTTTGCACTCTTCCTTGATTTTTGGTTTAAAGATCATTGTTTGCAAAGGGATTTCGACAACTCTTAGACAATATTTTCAAATTTTAGGCATGGATATGACTGAGAACTTCAAAATTTTTCTAGCAGACTACAAAACTGGAAATACAACCAACAAGAATAATGAAATTCCAACTTCTACAAAATTAGAAACAAGACCATAGCTAGTTCCAAGACCAAAATTACCATTGAAGCCATTAAAAAGCTTGAAATTTCAAACTCTGAAACTCAAAGACCTAAAGAAACCCTTTGGATCTAAAAATGCCCAACAAGGAAAAAATTTAATAAAATACACATTCCAAACATTTATAAAAATTTGAGCAACATAACATTACTTTTCCCATTCAATTTTGAAATAAATTCATACAAGCCCAACCAAGAAAAATAATGAAATGAAAGCGTGGGGGGATATTAATTATCATCCCATATCCTAAAAACAATTTACTCCAGATCAAAAAATGAAGTAAAATGAAAGATATAGAAAGGCCCACCTCACCCAGCTAAGAAATCACTAGTACTGAGAGAATAAAATGAAAACTTCGTGAAAGCGCCCAAGAAGTTTGACAAAGGGAATCAAATCCGACACAGTTCCAATGATCCAATGCCCACACAATTCCATTAGGTAGAAATCACCCAACGAAGAAAACACTAAATTGCTCAAAGTAGTTTTTGGGAACAAAATGCTCTCCAAAATGGCTAAGTGTCCAAATGAAGTCTATTTATTTATTTATTATATGGCACTTTTTGGCCAAAACTAAAAAATCCAATAACTAACTACTTAAAGAAAATAAAATAAAAATAACTAAATTAACTCAAATCCCCAAATGGATTGAATCCACTCAAATATAATAAACAAGAATGCACCTTGGCACACTTACCAAAAAATAATAATTAACCAATTAAATCAATAATCAATTCCTAGTTTGCAATGACAACTATGGTCAAATATAATGAACATACAATCAATGTATAATCACAAAAATGTAAATAAACTCCCTATTTACCCACATGGCACAAGAGGTGTGATATGTCAATACAGATACAACACCCATACATGGGCAATATTAGAAAATCATGAACGGCTAGTGAAACTATCTCCTATGCCACTACCGTGGATAAGACATGCTCAAACCTGTAGGTCAAGTGGAGTTGATGTCTAGTACCTATTCATTGAAACACACACATCAAGTGTAGTTGATGATAGTATAAATAGTTGAAGCATATACATGTAATAATCAAAGTGCACCCAATAAAAGGAAGCTCAACAACATAATCATTCACATGTATTTGAATGTTACAAATTCATTTCATTTCATATTTAATCCTCAATGTACATCATACTAAACATTTCATTTAAATTAAAACATTGAAATTAATCATTTTATGATCTGTGTTGCCTTGATTTTTGAAGGGGCCCAATTTTTTTAAAATTTTAAGTGTTTAACCTTTTTGTGCATGAATATATTAGAATCCAAATCCAAACACTAACTTTTACATGTTTTCAACTCCAAACCCCAAATTTTGTGAGAATATTTCTGAATCATTAACTTTTGCGCTTATCTAACCCCAAACTCAAACTCTTCTATCTTTTTGATCAAAACCTTAACTTTTGTATTTTTTTGAACCCCTAACCTTAAATTTTGCAATAACAGTTTCATATTTTTAACTAGTTTGGTTTTGAAAGCCTTGTTTCAAGAAGCTTGTAACTACTTGTGAAGAAAGAGATAAAATCTGTTCAAAGAGATTTTTAAAAAAAGAAAAAAGAAAATTTTGACATAAGGCCAATCATCAAACACATAGCCAAACTCTTTGTATATTTATTTGTAAGCCTTACAAGAGGTCATGGACATCCAATAGAGCATTAATGATAGAGATTCATTAGAATTATATATATAGGATAGGTATGAAGCTTTTGAGAAACTATTAAGACAAGACAACCAACTTCCAGAAAACCAAATCTATGCAACCTACAACCATAAATCCAAACTTTGCAAATGTAGTCTATGAGTATATGAAAGAATTGGAATGTAGCATGGATGTTCATTGAATCACATTAATACTAGAAACATTTGAGGTGTGTGAAAACTAAATGTGAATCGTAGACAATCCACCTCAATTTTTTGACAACATACCATGAAGGACAAATTTTCATGATGGAATGCTAAGTGTGGTCCTTAAACAACCCAGAGAATCCATTTTGGAAAAACACTTCAAGAATAATTCCACCATATAAAGATATACATTGCAGATGATAAATTGTCAACTTAAGAAGGTTTTGAAACCTCACAATAACTATAATCAACGGTCATAAAAGAGTAAGGAGGATACATGGGTAGAATATGTGAAAAAAGAACACACTAGTATCATTTGATGTGAAATCATAGATAGTGGCTACAAAGCATTTGACAAAATGCCTCTTTCACCTCAAATAATATTATGGTAGACAAAAAACACATAAAATGTTTGATAAAATGCTTCAAAGTTATGTCATCTCAAAGAACAAAATGAATTATTATAGAAAATGCACAAAATAGGCAGATCGAAGAGGTTTGAAAAATTTATAAAAAAAGCAATTTGCTGGTGTAAAGCCAAATTCCACAACCTTAACTCCATCCTCCTTTCCCGTTCCATAATGGAAGCTTTAAAAATAGTGTATGGACAACCTTCAAAGCATAAAGAAGATGATTTCTATCAGATGTTGTAGTTGCAGGTTGCTCTAGTAGACATGTTTGCCGAATATAGATATACAAAAATCACAGGTCACATGTTTAACAAAAATGCTCGTAAGCATATACACAAAACATAGAAGCTTTGTGTAAGATAAGAAATATGATGTGTTTTTTTGTTATTATTTTATCTTACATTTAAAGGATGTGTTTTGAAATATAGCGGGTAAATAAGATGCTCTGCTTTTATCCTTAGATACACAAATGAAGGATCCAAATTGAATAACCCAAAAGGAAGGATCAATGCATAAATGAATCAATCATTTGGAAATAAGAGCTAAGAGGAAGATATTAAATACCCATTTATTTATTTTAATGTGTAATAGGTTTAGAAATATTGATAACTTTAATTGAAATGGATAGGAGAAAAGTACTAACCTTGAAATGTTGCAGATATGAAAAATGCTATTTTTGGGGGTCTGCACTCAGTTTTTGGAAAATCTAAGACTAGATCTGGAATAGAAATGTAGAGAGGAACACAACCTAGAAATATTTTTCCATTATGACATAGTTCTGATTTGTACCCTCAAGTCAATGTCACCATTGACCCAAAATTTATGATTTTGACCTAGGGCAGAATTGACCTAAAAAGTCTCAGACTAAAATTTTGTTTTCAGATCCTGAAGGTTTTTCAAAAAGGGTATCCAAATCTACACTCCGATATGCTGTTCCAAACCTATACCTACAAGAAAAATGGATTTGTTTGTTGGGGGAAGGGGTTTGCCTTGGTCAAACCCCAATTTTTGAATTAACCTCAAAGTATAATTGAAATTGCATAAGTAAAACAAAGTAAATGAACAAATTTACCTTGCTTGTAGAAGCCCTTGTGGCAGATTCAAATACGTGAATCCACAAGTATGTATGCACCAAAAAGGATGTAGAATGCAGAATGTAGAATGTAGGATGTCTTCAATCAATTGTTTTTAGATCTTCAACACTAATCTTGAATTGGTTTTTGGAATAGGAAGAGGCTTGGAGGAATGTGGATGGAGAAACCTTCAACAAGAGAGCTCCTTGGAACTTCAATCCTTCAATGGCCACCAATAGATCTTCTTAATGAAATGAGTGCTTGAGAAGTTCTTGAGAATGGATGAATGCTTCAATGACTACTTGGCTTGCTTCAAATATTTCTTCTTCACCTTTGGATCTCAATCTTCAAGTATTTTAATTCTTGCAATGATGGCTAAGGTTGCTTGTGATTATCAAGTATTAGATTGTTAGAGAAAATGAGAGGAGAAAGCTTCCTTTTATATGAAACTAGGGCACAATATTCTAGAGAGGCCTACATAGGAGAAATAAATTCCATTAGACCAATTCCCCTAGAAGAGGACCTATATTGAATATAATTTAAGATTTGTTGTTCTGAAGACCGAAACAACCGACCCAGAAGCGAGAATTAACTTTTTCCAAAGACCAACATCCAAAAACCCTAAAATTCTAAAATTTGAATCCCAGGCCTGGAAAAGGTTGATTGTGACCTAGGTCAAGGTCAAGGTCAACCTTGAGCCAAAAAGGTCAACCTTGAACCTGAGGTCAAAGTCCCATTTTTTAGTCTTGGGTGTCAGAAATAGGCTGGAAAATGTGGAAATGGGGTAGGACAGGGGGATAAAGCCAAATCCAAGTCAGGAACCTATTCAAGGCACTTGACATGACCTCAAACCACTTAATCGAAAGGATAAAATAGTCTACAATGGAAGTGATTCCATTTTTTGACTATACATTTAGCCCCCACTTTAGCAAGAGTATGGGCTCGAGGAAAACTCTTGGTAAAGGAGATCATAAAGAATAGATAATCTTATTGAAATAAAAAAGGGACAAAGAGATCCTCAAGCCCCCAAGGGACTTAAGTCTTTATCAACCTTAAGATCATGATAAGAGAGACATCACCAGTTAAGGAGAAAGAGAGAGAGAGAGAGAGTGTGGTTACCTTTCCCAATGAGAACTTATGTCCCATTGTGAACCACACAAGGAAACAGTGCAACTGGAAAGATGGAGTTGAACCGCCTAGTGAATGTGGCTACTTACTAGTCAAACCATTAGGGAGATCCATTCTTAAGGACACCTTCCAACTTTAAGGGATCAAAACATTGTAAATTGAAACTGGAGGGATCAAGAGATCCTAAAAAGTAAAATATCCATGCTTTAAGGATTAGTCTTTAATCCATAAAGGGAAAAAAGTTTTAAGTTTTGAAAATATTTTGAATGTGCATGTGTACAAAAAGAGATTAGAGCATATGCCCCCATGTTAAAGTAATTTCTAACACTTTAACAGGAGAAATGAATTTAACAGAAACATAAACAACTCTACTGCTTATGTTTCCACTATGAGATGCCCTCAAACGAAGACAAATCAAGGTAAATACCACATAAACATACAAACAACACATAAGGGATCTACCTACTGTGGGGTCAGTATGATCATAAGATAACATGCATATATAGATATGATATTATTGCAAATTAATTGACATCATTCCCCAAAGAAATTAGAACTACAATCACAATAGAGGAAAGAAAAATCAAGAGTTACGAAGAAGAGTCTTTTCATACCACAACATGGAGACCAAAAAGAATTAGTGCTACCATGTCGCAGATCCAAGCAGACTACACAAGGAAAATATTTATGAACAATAGAAAAAGTACAACATAACATGAAAACAACATATAGAAGAGTAAAGATACATATAGAGGAATTATACAACAGGTTTGATTCCTTTATCACCTTGCACCAACAAAGTAGCAAGGGTTATATATAAGAGTCTAGAAAACATTTAGCAAACATATTACAGGAGAAGCATAGTTCAACATGCAAACACAAAAAGGGCTACCATAAAGGATAAGCCAATTAGACACATCGCCTACTCTCCCCATCTTGGTTTATATCATTTAGGGAAGATGGGTAAATCACAAGAGGGACTATATCCAATATAGTAGGAATAATAGCCAGTTCCAAACAAGGATCCTCTTCAAAATCGTGTTGCTCAATACTAGGTGTAATTACCAATTGAGTTGAAAGAATATGAGGTAAATTAGTATCAAGATCGATGGTCTCATATTCATCACTAAGATCAATAGGATCATCAAGAGTATCCTCCTCATCATGATTAATTAAAATAGGATCTAGGATGCGAATAGGATCATCAAACTCATGCATCTTAACATTATTATGAACATTAACACATCATGCATAGGTTGGTCAAAAGAAGGTAAAGAATTTTGAAGAATAGAAGCATGGACCCTAGCATTAGCTCGACGCTTATTAGGACATTCATTAGCAGATTTATTACATTTTTCTTTGTTTGACACATGTGGAGAACTAGGAGGAATAACAATGGGTTCCTTCATAGGTTCTATAGGAGGATTGGTAAGATTCACAGTAGGCTGAGAAGTGACACTAGGAAGTTGAGTAATAGAGTTAGCCGTAATGGATAAAGGAGGTATAGAAGGAGTGGGTAAAAGACCATAGTTAAGATCTATCGGAGGCATTCTTAACTTGATTATCTTGTGATGTTTATAGGCTTGATATGACTGAAAAAGGTTATCAGGGTGAGGAGGACATGAATTAGGTAATGAAGGCCAAAAGAAATCAAGAGTAGCACAATCTCTAGGCCTAGAAGGTTGATACAAACTATAATTAATCATTTTTACTTCTCCATTATGAATGAACTTAAGATATTTATGAATAGGAGAAGCAATAGAATGCATAGAAGTTATCCAAGGCAAACCAAATTTGACTTGAAATTGATCAGAAGTAGGAACGACAATGAAGGTAGTATCTACAACCTTGCCACAAAGTTCAACAGGCAAGTTAATAGAACCAAGTGTAGGATAGAGAAAACCATTGCAAGTTTGGATCCATGCATCCGATGGATCATAACAGTCACATTGTAGGTTTTTCATAAAAATATTTTCTTCAGTAATAAAATTTATAAAAGATGTGGGATCAACAAGACAACCACGCGTAGGTATCTTGGAAATCCTATCATAAATATAAAGGGGACCATCAGGAGCCTTAATAGTCTTAGAATCATCAAAGGTAATTAAAAGTTCCTGAGGTTGTTTAACCTTAGTTTGTCTCTGAGGTTTAGGTAGAACTTGAAGTTGAGGTGGAGGGGAAGGATATTGAACAGTAGGTTGAGATAAAAAACACTCTCCACATGATTAACAATGTGATTAAGATCATCCATCTTCAAATCGTAATCAATATCATAGAAGATGGTTGAGAGATGGTATTAGTATCATGTGTAGGTAGAGGATTCGTATAGATTTGAAGGTTTTGATTAGAAGGAGAGACATATTTGTTCCCATTACCATCAAAATTATCAACAGATAGAGCATTAGAATCAATTAAGTCTTTAACTTTATACTTTAGAGAATAACATTTTTTAGTATCATGGCCATTCTGGCGATGGTATTAGAAAAGAGCTTTAGAATCAAAGGATTTTGAAGCTATCATAGTAGGAAGGAGAGGTTGAATAGGAGGCAAGGTAATAATATTATCACTTAAAAACCTACTCATAATAAAATGTAAATATTCAGAGAGGAGTAAATGTATGATTCATACGGAAAGCAGTAGATGTAGAAGTGGCATTGTGTGATGCAACAACAACTTGATCAGCAACCGCATTCATCTATTTATTAATCTTGATATAGTTGTTAAGTTTTTGAAACTTATTAGGATTAGGAGCAGTTTCACTCTTATCAACTGGACCAAGAGCCATTGGAGTGTTGCTCTCAAATTGAATCACTTGAAATTGATAATTATGAAGTGCTGCACAAAGTTGTTGAAAATAGGTAAATTCAGTAAGTACAATCTTATCTCTAATATCCTTTTGTAAATTTGAAATAAACATATGCTGAATATCAATATCATGAACAAGATAAGAAATGTGAGCATACAAATGCTTAAATCTACCAATAAAATTAGTCAATTTTTCCTTAATGTTTTGTTTACAATGCATTAAATTAGTTAAGGAAACTTGCGGATTAATGTTATTTTGAAATTTTTGAATAAAGGTATTAGCAAGTTTAGGAAAAGAATCAATAGAATAAGGAGGTAAAGAACAATACCATTGCGAAGCCTTGTCACAAAAATTTCAAGAAAATAGTTTAGCTAAAATCCTATGGTCATGAGAATAATCACGACAAAGGATTTGAAATGTTTTAACATGAGTAACAAGATCGCCTTTACCATTGTAATTCTCAAGATGAGGCATATCGGCCTGTTGAGGAACAATATCACAAATATTGTATAGGGATAAAGGACTACCCATGTCACATGTAGGAATATTAAACTTGGATTGAGTTAAGGATGCAAGTTGTTGTTGTAAAGATGACACAGTTTGAGGCAAATTAATAATTGTGAAATCATTAGAAGATATAGGTGGCATAGAAATATTAGGAACACTAGGAAAAGTGTAGGAAATGGCAAGAATGGAAGACACAACTAGTGGAACACTTGGAACTACAGTTAGAAGGGGATTAGAATAAGTAAAAGGTACTCTATGATATGAAGGTTGAGAGGTAGGTAGAGATACCGGTGGAACACTAATGGGAATATATGAAATTGGGAGAGATGTAGTCATCAAAGGAGGAGTATAAGTAGGAATGCTAGGTAAAGGAACATAAGAAGGTCCCTCACTAGTGATAGGAGGAGTAAAACCTAAATCTTGGGCCTCTTGTGCTAAAGGTTTAACATTAAAATGCACAATATGAGTTATACCACGCATGAGATTAATACCTTTATCACTATCACAAAGGAATTTCTTAAGAGATTCTATAACTTGGATGAAATCTTGATTATGGTTTTCTTGAATAAGCCAATTTCCCATTTATCAAGATTGGTTGAAAGTTTTTGCACTTGTTCAGGAGGAACTCTTAAAGAATCATCCTCATCATGAGATGAGTGAGAAGAGTTATGTTCCAGAGAAGGATTGGAATAATGAGTGATCAAATTGTCATCCAGGATCCTAAATAAAGGAGAGTAAGACTCAGGATCTAAGGAACCCATAAGTCTACGACTTCTTCTAACCGAGATAGTATAAGTAGGACTAGAAGTGGTAAAGATCATACACCAATGCAATGCAAGTGAACTAATTTAGGAAACACAAGATTGATTTTTAAATTTTAATGTAAATACAAGAACATAAAAGAAAGCTAATCTAGTATGCATGCAAGATCTAACATAAAAGATGTAAATCTAACACCAAAAAGAAAGAGTTGTCTATTGCGGGTTCACCAAAATGTAAGATAAGAAATATATGGTGTTTTAGTTTGTTATTATATTATCTTACATTTAAATGATGTGTTTTGAAATTTAGGGGGAAATAAGATGCTCCCCTTTTATCCTTAGATACACAAATGAAGGATCCAAATTAATTAACCCAAAAGGAAGGATCAATGCATAAATGAATCAATCATTTGGAAATAAGAGCTAAGAGGAAGATATTAAATACCCATTTATTTATTTGAATGTGTCATAGATTTAGAAAGATTGATAAATTTAATTGAAATGGATAGGAGAAAAGCGCTAACCTTGAAATGTTGCAGATCTAAAGAATGATGTTTTCGGGGGTCTGCACTCAGTTTTTGGAAAATCTGAACTGGATCTGGAATAGAAATGTAGAGAGGAACAAAACCTAGAAATATTTTTTCATTCTGACACAGTTTCGGTTTGTACCCTCAATTCAATGTCACCATTGACCTAGAATTTCTGATTCCAACCTAGGGAAGAATTGACCTAAAAAGTCTCAGACTGAAATTCTATTTTTGGATCTTGAAAGTCTGCCAAAAAGGGTATCCAAATCTGCACTTTGATCTGTTGTTCTAAACTTGTACCTACAATAAAAATGGATTTGTTTGTTGTGAGGGGGGGGGGAGGGGTTTGCCTTGGTCAAACCCTAGTTTTGGAATTAACCTCAAAG
>MU227822.1:1249005-1263932 GCA_018584345.1 Thuja plicata | reverse complement strand
TTTGCCTTGGTCAAACCCTAGTTTTGGAATTAACCTCAAAGTATAATTGAAATTGCATAAGTAAAACAAAGTAAATGAACAAATTCACCTTGCTTGTAGAAGCCCTTGTGGCGGATTCAAATCCATGAATCCACAAGTATGTATGCACCAAAAAGGATGTAGAATATAGAATGTAGAATGTAGGATGTCTTCAATAAATTTATTATATATATTCAACACCAATCTTGAATGGGTTTTTGGAATAGGAAGAGGCTTGGAGGAATGTGGATAGAGATATCTTCAACAAGAGAGCTCCATGGAGCTTGAATCCTTCAATGACCACCAATGGATTTTCTTGATGAAATGAGTGCTTGAGAAGTGCTTGAGAATGGATGAATGCTTCAATGGATACTTGGCTTGCTTCAAATATTTATTCTTCACTTTTGGATCTCACTCTTCAAGTCTTTGAATTCTTGCAATGATGGCTAAGGTTGCTTGTGATTATCAAGTCTTAGATTGCTAGAGAAAATGAGAGGAGAAAGCTTCCTTTTATATGAAACTAGGGCACAATATTATAGAGAGGCCTACATAGGAGAATTAAATTCCAATGAGATGCATTCCCCTAGAAGAGGACCTATATTAAATATAATTTAAAATTTGTTGTTTCGAAGACCAAAATCGCCGACATGGAAGCAAGAATTAACTTTTTCCAAAGACTGACATCCGGAAACCCTAAAATTATGAAATTTGAATCATGGGCCTAGAAAAGGTTGATTATGACCTAGGTCAAGGTCAAGGTACACCTTGACCTAGGTCAAGGTCAAGGTTGACCTTGACCCAAAAAGGTCAACCTTGATCCTGAGGTCAAAGTCCCAGTTTTTTAGTTTGGGGTGTCAAAAATAGGCTGGAAAACATGGAAATGGAGCAGAACAAGGGGATAAAGCCAAATCCAAGTTAGGAACCCATTCAAGGTGCTTGAAATGACCCCAAACCACTTACTTGGAAGGATAAACTAGTCTAAAATGGAAGTGCTTCCATTTTCTGACTATACACTTTGATATGGCATTTTACTAGTATCGATCATGCAAGTGACATGAAGGATATGGGAGTTTAAAACTAGTCAGTAGTAGTCCTTTCTAGAATTGTATGCACAATATAAAGAATAAAAAAGACATGCAAGCATTTTGAAAAGATGCCGTGGAGAATCTTTGAATATTCATGAAGTGAAATTGTTGAAAATGCTTTAAAAGTTTTCAATAAAATACAATGATAGATTTTAATTATGAATTCCCATGTCTCATGTGTGCAATAAATTTGTAGATTATTATGACATATTATAGTTGGGAATGATTTGATATGTTGGGATACAAAACATGGAACTATAGGTTATGATGTGGAAAGTGCTTGACAAAATTCCTCAAAGAATATGGTTTCCTACCAATGTAATAAAATAAGTTTTCTTCAAATACCAAAATTTACAATGCTTCCCACGAGTATTGGAAAAGGTTTTAGACATTTTTCAACTTGAGGAAATATTTGTTACATTTAGAGAAGAACTCATTTGAACACTGCTATTTATGATTGGTTGGGTTCTTGGGTTTGTCCATATTTTTCTGGTAAGGATTGTAAGTGAGCTTCTAGAAATCAAGGGTTGTGGTGTCTTAATCATCTAATAATTTGAATAGGAGAAATAATGGATTATAATTGATAGTGGTAAGGATGGTCACCTTTATTTTTGGGACCTGGTGGTGGCGTTAGTTGTTTCATCATTCGGAGCTCATGCATCTATGGTAACTAGTGCAAGCTATCATCCAAAGGATTGTGAGATATACATAAACAAATTACTTGAAAAGGCTTTAGCGACAAATTTTATCAGTACATGCTTGAGTTAAAATGGAAGGGTTGTAATAAGTCACAAGAAGATAATTATTATTCTATCAAGCATTGACTTATGTTTGTAAGGTACAATTGAAGCAGTTTGAGATTGGAGTGTTAGATTGGTTAATCATTTTTTAGAATTGAAGAATCATAAAAAGTAGCGATGTATTACAAATTGTGATAGTGAAGGAAATGTACATGGTGGTCTTACCAGGATTGAATTCCTTTCAAATGGTGCTTAACAAACATATTGAGGAATACATTACTCATATTCTCAACGTAGTTTGGATATATATAGAATATATTCAAAAGTTGACACACTAATCCTGAATGGGATTTGATTTGTTTGAATTTCAAATAAAAGATACTCCAAAACAAAGAAAGGATTACACTAGAGAATGTCAAATATTGAGATCATAGTTATAGGTGGTTGATGAGGAACACAAGATGTAAATTAAAAAGAGTGACATAAAATATATATGGTAGATACTATTGGAGATTTCTGAGATTTTTTTTCAGATTGTGCATACATATGTTGGCATTAATGTTGTCATTGATATCAACATATTCCTACCGTTGGAGATAGTGTTCCTGGTATGTTCAGTGAGATGATTTCTGTAGTACAGATACTGTATTGAAGATCTCATGCTCTGATCATACAATTATTTTCTGGGATGTTGGTACTTATTATTGTTCAAGTGGAAGAGGTTCATATGCTAATTTGAATGAGTTATGATGGATTTATTAAAAAATGCTATTTTGGTTATTTTTCTATGACAAAGTTTCAATATTTGGATTAGTGATGATTTTTTATGCAATATTATTGGTTGCTAACCTAGTGGTGAGTTCAGGACATAGATGTATGTCCTTATCTTGAGTGGTTCATGATTTGGATAGTGGCAAGCTAATTTTCTTTTATGACAGTGGTTGTTGATTAGGATTCCTGATTAACAGTGTAGAGAAGTGAATGTATTTTATGGTAAAGATGTTCCTATTGATGTATTGGTATTTCACATTTCTTGTTGATGCTTCTTGATCATTTTCTATTCATTTTTCTGGACCAAATTGGATATGTGATCAGATTTGGTGAATTTCATGTGGTGTGTTGATGTTCTTATGAGTTTTTGGCCGACTTGGTGATGTAGCCTATTGCGAAGGTTTGTGGCATGATCTATAGATTTGAAGTGTGTTTACAATGTTTTTATGGATCATTTCTATGTCTTAGCTAACATAAAATGGATCACATTGAGTATTGAGGTGTAATGTATTAATATTTTGTAATTAGGTCCCTAGATGACCTAGGTGAGATATGTTAATGTAATATATATAGGTAATCAATTTGTAATTATGAGTATGAGAGAGAATGTGGAGATAGTGTATGATTCTAAAGAGAAGAGGTATGTGTGGAATCTTTAATTAAGGAAAAGATTTGTTGTACTTTATTGGAACTATTTTGGCATATCAAAGATGTTTGTTAGTTCATGAGTTTGGAAAATATGTGCTCTATGATTTGTGATCATAGATTTCTATAAGGAAGTGAGCCTTCTTTGGGATTGAAATCCTTGTTTTATTTGAGCAGTGAGCTCTAGGGAGTGTTCATGTATGTACATGCATTCCCCTTTTGTAATATCCCTAATAGGGTATAGTACTTTTATTGAGTGCATTCATCTTGTGGGTTCCATCCCCGCCATGGTTTTTCCCCTAACAGGGTTTCCACATCAAAAATATTGGTGTTATGTGTTGTTTACTATGTTGATATCTTGCTTACATGTTTATCATTTAGATTTAAGATTAAATTTTATAAGTTGGTTAAATTTTTTTGATATTGTGGCACAACTTATTTATGCCCCCTCTCAGTTATGTGTGTGCTCCTTAAGGTCTAACAATTGGTATCAGAGCTAGTGTCCTCTTTAGGAAGCTTGACCGCTTGAAGAGATCCGAGATGTCAACCTTTAAGAAGGAGAGTCCAAGATTTGATGGAACAAATTACACTATATGGAAGGATCAGATGATTACACACTTGAGATGTCTTAGTGAAGAACATTGGACAGTTACAAAGAAAGATTACAAGCCTCCTGTTGATCTTTCTACTACAACTGCTGATGAGAAGAAATAATTTGAATATAAAATGAGAGAAAAAGAGGATTTGAAGATTGCCTTATCAGATGCTGAGTATACAAACATTTTAGGATTAGAGAATGCACATGAAGTATGGATAAAATTGGAGACATTATATGAAGGAAATAAGTTTGTGAAGCAAGCTAAGATACAAAGTCTGAAAGAAAAATATGAAACATTAAGGATGAGTGAAGATGATAATATTACTATCGATGTGACTAAGATCACCAACCTTGTTTCTTGAATCAAATGCACTAGTATAATATTGGGTGAAGATTAGATTATTTCTAAAATCCTGAGATCCTTGCCTCCTACTTATAATTATAAAGTTTCTGCTATTGAAGAAATCATAACTGTGACTACAATGACAAGAGACACATTGATTGCTAAGTTATCTTCTTTTAAAATGAGTGAATTTGGAGATAGATTTCCGAAAGTTGAATATGTATTTAAAGCTACTATTTATAAGGATAAGCAAAGACATGACCTTGGTGAAAGTTCATCTAAGCTTGGTGGATATGCTAAGGAATGGGAACAAATTGAGAAAGAAGAAAGAGATATTGAATCCCTATTTTATAAGAAACTACCTAAGGGATTTGGTAAGTATGAAGGAAAGTTGCCTTTGAAGTGTTTTTCATGTAATAAGATTTCTCACATTGCTTCTAAATGTACTAACAAAGAGCCTAAGTACAAGAATAATAAGTTTAGGCCTAAATATCAAAAGAATTTTTACTATGTTGCTAATGAAGGAATGACAAATGATGAATCTAAGAAGAGAAAATAAGAGATTGTGTTCATTTCTATTAGAGATGAGAATCCTAATGAAGAAAGAGCCTTGGTTTTTCAAGTGGATAAGAAAGACGTCTGGGTTATTGACAGTGGATGTTCACATCACATGACATGAGACAAAAGAAAATTTGTGAAGCTTGAAGACTATGATGGTGGATTTGTTAGATTTTCTAACAATGCACCCTATTTGATCAAAGGAAGAGGTTTAATTACACTTGATGGTAAGAGTAATATTGCTGATGTTTTATATGTTGAAGGTTTAAGGAATAATATTTTGAGTGTTGGACAATTAGTGATAATGTATATCACTTGGAATTAAAGAATGGAATGTGTAAAATCATTGAAAGAACTATAATTGAGATTGCATCAGGTACAAAGACCACATGTAATGTATTTTTGATCAACTCAAAGAATAAATGTTTGATTGCAAAGACTGATGACAATTGGTTATGGCAAAATAAATTTTGTCATGTAAAATTTGATAACATTGTGAAGATAAGCACTAAAAATGTAGTAAGGGGTTTACCTAGACTGTTGAAGCCTAATAATGCAATGTGTAAGGAATGTCAGTTGGGTAAGCTAACTAAATATACTTTTAAAATTAAGACATATTCTTTGAGTGGATTGTTAGATTTGGTGCAAACTGACCTATGTGGTCCTACTTGAACTATAAGTTATTATGGAGATAGATACTTTATCTTATTCATTGATGATTATTGAAGGATGATGTGAGTTAGTTTTTTTGAAGGAAAAAGCTAAGGCATTTGAAAATTCAAGATCTTTAGAGCTATGGTTGAGATTGAGATAGGTATGAAGTTGAAATGGCTGAGAGATGACAAAGGTGGAGAGTTTACATCTATAGAGTTTGATGCATATTGTGAAGAGAATGGAATAAAGAGATAGATGTCTACTCCATAGACCCCACAACATAATGGAATTGCAGAAAGAAGGAACATAACAATACTTGACATTGTAAGGACTATAATGATTGAAAGAAATGTTTCACAGATCTATTGGAGAGAATATGTTAGCACTTCTATTTATACACTCACTGTTAGCACTTCTATTTTTAAACTTAACCAAGTTCAAATCAAGCATGGTACTGGTAAGACTCCTTATGAGCTTTGGTATGGTCATATTGCTATTGTGAAGTATTTCAGAATCTTTGGAAGAAACTGTTACATTAAGAGAGATGAAGATTTAGGAAAGTCTGATCCTAGAAGTGATGAGGGAATATTTCTTAGTTATTCTACGATGAGAAAAGCATACAAATGTTATAATCATAGATTGAGAAAGATAATTGAGAACTAATATGAAATTGGATGAAATTTTTTAGAAACCAGTTAGATCTTGTAGTTATGAATCAAATGATGAAGAAGAGATTCAGATTGTGAAAGCATAGAATTAGAATTAGAATTAGAATGGATCGCTAGAGTAGAATGAAGAAGTTGGAGATAAGGAAGAGTTAGAAACACAAGAGTCAGATACAAATGAAAATACAAAGACTCCAAGGTATGTAATGTTAAATCATTCAGAGAATCAGATTATTGGTGATAGAAACAAAGGTATTTCGACTAGAGGAAGAATTTATAGGAATAAAGTTTGTTTGATTTCTAAGATTGAAACTAAGGATGTTGATGAAGAATGCAAAGATAACATTTGGTTCAAAGATATGGAAGAAGAATTGGAACAGATTGAAAAGAATAAGATATGGATTCTTGTTCCTAAACTTGTGGAAAAGACTGTGATCAATATTAAGTGGTATCTAGAAAGAAATTGAATGAGGCTGGTGAAGTGATTCAAAACAAAGCCAAACTTGTGTGTAAGAGATATTCTCAGATGGAAGGTATTGATTTTGAGGAGACCTTTTCTCCTGTTGCTAGATTTGAAGCTATTAGAATTTTTCCTACATATGCTACTTACAAAAATTTCAAGGTATATCAGATGGATGTTAATTCTGCATTATTGAATGTAGAGTTGAAAGAAGAAGTCTATATTGAGCAACCAAATTGTTTTTCCTTGACTAATAAAGAAGACATGGTTTTACGATTGAATAAATATTTATATGGATCAAAGAAAGCCCCTAGATCCTGGTATGTGAGGTTAGATTATTATTTATTGAAGATTGGTTTCAATAAAGGTAAGTTGCTGACAGTAATTTGTACTTCAAAGTTGTTGATGATAATATTTTGATTGTTAAAGTCTTTGTGGATGATATAATTTTTGGTGGAAATGACAAGTTGAGTGAATAATTTTATGATGAGATGCAAAAGGAATTTGAGATGTCTATGATAGGTGAGATGAAATTATTTCTTGGACTACAAACTGCACAAACATATAAAGGTATTTTCATTTCTCAGTCTAACTATGTGAAATAATTATTCAAGAAATTTGGTATGGATGATTCAAAACCCATTGGTCCACCTATGATTACTAGTTGTAATTTGACAAAGATTGATGATACACCTAATACAAAAAATTATATTAGATACAAATTAATGATTGGTGGACTGTTATATTTGACACAAACTAGACCAGACATTATGAATGTTGTTTTCATTATTTCTAGATTTCAAGTAGAATCGAAGGAATCAAATGTTGTTTCTGTTAAAAGGATATTCAAATAATTGAAGGGAACAACTGATTATAGCTTATGGTATGGTAAAGATGATGATTTTAGAGTAAGTACATATACTAATGCGGATTGGGAAGGTAATGTGGATGAAAAAAAAAGCACTAGTGGTGGATGATTCCTTTTGGGTAAGAGATTAGTTTCATGGGAAAGTAAGAGACAAAATTATATATCCCAATCTACTGCTGAAGCTGAGTATGTTGCTCCTGCTGTTAATTTACACAAGTGGTATGGATGAAGAAAATGTTGAAAGATATCACAGTGACTATTGATGAGCCTATTGCTATCTATTGTGACAATTCAAGTGCTATCAATATTTCAAAGAACCCTATGTTTCATAAAAAGAACATATTTCTATTAAATATAATTTCTTGAGAGACAAATTCAGTGGAAAATAAGTTAGATTGGAGTATGTATCTACTAAAGAATAGATCTCATATATATTCACAAAGCCATTTCCTAAGGATACTTTTGAGTATCTCCACAGTAAGCTTGGGGTGATTCCCCATCTTGATAAGAGCTAGAGATGCATTGAGATGCATCAATGTAGTGTGCTTACAAAGATTTAATTCTTCTAGATTGATGTTTTTGGTGGCTGCTCCTTAGGGGGAGTAGTGTATAGTGAATATTTTATGAGCTATGTTGTTTATATTTTTGGCTTCTACAAATTAGTGCACACATGTGCCTTTGTCATTGATTTCAAAGGGGGAGAGATATTCATGTGAAAAAAGAGATTTGGGAAGAGATATTAAATATGATACTAAGGGAGAGAGATTGCATAATA
The DNA here is from genome assembly GCA_018584345.1 of Thuja plicata. Classification (NCBI taxonomy): domain Eukaryota; kingdom Viridiplantae; phylum Streptophyta; class Pinopsida; order Cupressales; family Cupressaceae; genus Thuja; species Thuja plicata. The sequence goes on along the minus strand of MU227822.1, from coordinate 1,255,752 downwards.
GGGATGTCATATTGTGGATATTATTGGTATTGTTGTTGATATTGTTTCTTTGTGCATTAATGAATTTTTCACATCATATGTTGCCATCAATGCCAAATGGGGAGCTTGTTGGATATTTCTGAGATGTTGTTCAGATTGTGTATACATATGCTGGCATTAATGTTTTATCATTGATGTCAACATATTCCTACTGTTGGAGACAATGTTCTTGGTATGTTCAGTGAGATGATTTCTGTGGTATGACTACTATATTTAAGACCTGATGATGTGATTGTACAATTATGTTATTGGACATCTATACTTGATATTGTTCAAGTGGAAGAGGTTCATATGATGATTTGAGTGAGTTATGATAGATTTATCAAAAATTTCTATTTTGGTTATTCAGTTTGTGATAGAGTTTTATTATTTAGATCAGTGTGGATTGGTTATGGACATGGATGTGTTTCCTCAGTTCGAGTGATTCATCATTTGAATGCTAGCATTCTAATTTTATTTTATGATAGTGGTTGCTGATTAGTGTTCCTGATGAACATTGCACAAAAGTGAATGTATTTTATGGTAAAGATGTCCCCGTTGATATCTTGGTATTTCAGCTTTCTTGTTGATGCTTCTTGATTGTGTCCTATTCATGTTGCTAGATCATATTGGATTATGTGATTAGATTTCATGAATTTCATGTGGCATGTTGATGTTCTGATGAGTTCTTGTCTGACTTGGTGATGTAGCATGTTGTGAAGGTTTGTGGCATGATCTATGGATCTGGAGCATGTTCCAGATGTTGTTATGGATCATTTCTATGTCTTAGCTGACATACAATAGATCACATTGAGTATTGAGGTGTAATGTATTAATATTTTTTAATTAGGTCCTTGACTGACCTAGTTGAGATAAATTGATGTAATATGTATATATATGTAATCATTTTGTAATTGTGAGTATGAGAGAGAATGTGGAAATAATTTATGATGCTGAAGAGAATAGGTAAGAGTGGAATCTCCAATTGAGATAGATATTTGTTGTACTTCATTGGAACTGTTTTGGCATATCAAAGATGTTGTTTTTTAGTTTGTGAGTTTGGATAGTATATCCTCTATGATTTGTGATTAGAGATTGTTGTAAGGTAGTGATCTTTTCTTGGGATTGAAATCCTTGTTTTATTTGAGCAGTGAGCTCTAGGCAGTGTTCCTGAATGAATGTGCATTCCCCTTTTGTAATAATCCAAATATGGTATAGTACTTTTTATTGAGTGGATTCATCTTGTGGGTTCCATCCCCATCATAGTTTTTCCCCTAAAAGGGTTTCCACGTCAATAATCTTGGTTATATGTGTTGTTTACTATGTTGAGATCTTTCTTACATGTTTATCATTCATATCTAAGATTAAAGTTTATAAGCTGGTTAAAGTTTTTTGATATTGTGGCACAATTGATTCACCCCCTCTCTCAGTTGTGTGTGTGCTCCTTAAGGTCTAACACATACTATAATATGACTTTAAATGATGTGCGAGTTACTTGATGAAGGAAGAAAATCTATGTTCAATTTAAATCCTACAAAAGGATTGATAATTGGGTTCCATTGAAGGAAAATGATGTTTAAAAGATGCATTGGAATAAGTAGGAATATGTTAAGGTAACTTGTGGATCAAGAGAAGATATAGAGCCCACCTCCAAAAAACTAATATTTTGGTTTTATTTTGAATTAATGGGTAGTAAATTACCTTTTGTAAAAGTGATTTATATCACTTATTGTAAATGAAAGTTATATTTAAGGCTCTATCATTGTGAAATTTAGGATTTTGACTTTTATTTTGTAAAATTTAGAGTTGATTGTGAGAGCATGAATAACTTACATTGTCTGACTTAGTTGGTTAGTAACCTAAAACTAGTTAGTTATCAAAGGAACCTATAAATAGAAGACAATTTATAATGAAGTGGGGAATTTTTTTCAATTGGGGTAAACTCTGGAGAATTTTGTAGAGAACTTTTGAGAAATTTAATGTCCACTATTTGTATCTAAGGGCTTTTGAATTTGTATATTTTCAAAAGGATAAAAATGAATGAATTTGTTTTGTATGTATTGAAAATGTTTCTTATGTTTTTATTATCAATTTACCATATGTCAAATTGATAGTCTCTTTGTGTACTTGTGTGATCTATTAATCTTTAATTCAACTAATGATAAAACACATTCATACCTTGGTATCTTGGTTTGAAGATGCTAAAGAGACTTGTTTCTTTGTATGTACAAATATGTTTCCCTTCTTTCATCACCATTGCATATGAAAATTTATTCTTTTTCTTAAACCCCTTTTATAATTGGTATCAGTCATGAAGTCTTATTTAGTATTCGTATATTTGGTAGTAAGGTTTTTTCTATCTAGTCTCTTTAGTTTTTCCTTTCTCCCTTTTGTAATTTCAGGTTAAAATTACACCAAAAATTAAAAATACCCTCATCATGCGAGGGAGATACCCTTCTCAAACATAGAGGATGATCACTTTGTTGAAGTGATCTTTCCAACTATTGTAGGGAACTTGTCACTCTAGCATTGGACAAGTGTCAAGAATTTCAAAGTGAAAAATCTATTTACCAACAATATGTAAACATATATCTAATAATACCCAAATAGATAATAACTAGCCATGGTATGGAAAAAATATGGATGACCACTAGTGCATACATAAGTGAATAAACCAAACATATCAATATTCATGGCACAACCATGAGTGAATCTCATAAAATCATAATAAGGTACACATAATCAAAATATCCTCATATATGAGATAAACTAGATACCATCATAACATTAGTAGTGATATTAGAAATGAACACAAGAATGTGATGTAATCAGGTGCATCTCACAATGCAAATATAAAATCATACATGAGAATAGTCATATAATCACATAACAAGGTCTAGCATCCTAAATAAAATATGCTACAACATAATCTAGATCACCTAGAAGGCACCAATGCTTCAAGGGTCCAACATGTTCATAAAGTACAAGCATATAAGTATCACACCATAATGAAACAATAAAGCATCCAAATCCAAAAAAAAGTCATCACAAAGAGATCTCATGCACTACATAAAGATGCCACCATAACATAATGCTGATGCCACATCCGCAAGGATGTCATGCAGGAAGAGAATGGGAGAGGTACTACATACATGAAGAACTTTTTGCAGACTTTATCGTAAGGGATCATAAACATCAAGTGGAAGTATACTATGCCTCCAAAGCATGCACATAAAAAATGCCATCGATATAAAGGTGTGAGGCCTCTCTATTAGAAAAAATAGTGCTAGAAAGAAAATATATCTAATGCTCATACCCAACCCTCTAATCAACTTGTTGTTGTTCCTACCCCTTTGTAGGATATACCACTAAATTAGAACAAGGGGATGGTAGTAGTGCAATAAAATTTAGCAGGAGATGTGAATGCTTGGTATTTCCCTTGGAATGATTCACATAAGCCTCGTGATTTTCTAAGAGGCAATTTGTAGAAGAAAATAGCTGAGACAATGCATCCAAGGAATCATTCTAGATGGTAGATTTTATGTTTATTCTTCAAATGGTATGTAAAATTCTATACTAAAAAATCAAATGCAAGGGATGCCTTTAGAAAAAGAAGTGAATATCATGTCTGATCATGCATTATTCTCTTGGATGGATGGTGAGGATGTTGTACTTCCAATGAAGTATTAATGCTAAAGGCTCAAAAAATATAATTTGATTATAATAGTTGTTCTAAGCAAAGGTTTACTAGAGAACCAATGATTAAAGTGCAACATCAAAAGGTGACTCCAGATAAAAGTCTAGGTTCACCAATGATTGTGCAAATTTTTGAGGGGCCTAAATGTTAGTAATAACTGACAGGGGGTGAATCAGTGGCCTCAAGAATATTTTAATAATCAACCCAAAAAATTAGTACCACAATATTAAGCCTCTAGTTATCTTCAATCCTATAAGATGAATGCCTTTAAATACTTTTATCAAATTACTACTGCTCGGAATGATTTGTTAAACCTTCTTCTGTATGTTTACCGAATAGTAGTCTATTAATTTACCTAAAGACAGTAAATTATCTAGAGTATACCGATCAATACAGTTAAGTTATGTGTAATGAAAAACACTAAAGTAATGACTAATAAACACATTGACACATGGATTTTTAACATGGAAACCCTGTTAAGGGAAAAACCACTTGGGACCGGTAATCCAAAATTTTCACTCTTCTAAAGTGAGCTCGGTGAAGAGCCAACCCTGTTAAAGGTTACAAACACATTGTTAGGTGTGACCTTCTTTGAGGATTTAGAATTTTAGTTTGTCACTTGATATCGGGCATCTCTATGCTACCTTCCTTGATCAAACACTCACTTGGCCTGTCAATAGCTATCCGGCATCTCATGCTATCTTCATGATCAAACTTTTTGATACTCCTTGGGATGTCTCTCAATATAGAAAGGATATTTAAATCCCTATTGGTTAAGAGACTTTCTAAATCAATGGTTAAACTAAAACAGTTTGATCTATTCACATATACAACTTATACTTGCATATTTTCAGATCTATTGTAATCTCATAAAACTATTTTGATCAATATGTCTTAGTTTATACCTTTGCTCCACTTTGATTCTTCTCGGTGATGCTGTGCTTTGTTGCTCGATGTCTGCAAAAAACTTTAACTCTTTCCTCAGCTTGATTGATTAGGACTGTATGAAGTTTCTCTTCACCAATTTCTCTTCAACATCCTCTTTTCATTCATTCACCCACACACTTTGTAATGAATTGAGTTGTCTCTTTATAGACATGATATCACAGCTGTTAGGTTCTTGATTTTCTTTGATCTTGGCATGATCTAGAATTATCACCAATTACATTTAAAGAAAAACTCCTATTTTATCTCGTAGAGATCTTCTTGCCAATTGGACAAAATAGGTTTAAATCCTTTACTTATCTCTGGCTTTATCTTGTCGATGAAAACAAAGATAACTACTAGTTAAATCCATATTTAGCTTTGCCAGTGGTGCAGAGCACCCTAGGGTTTTAGCTCCAAAACCCTAGCAGGTCCAAACCAAGTGATTAATGGAGCAGATCACAGTGAACGGTCAATTTTTTTATAAACCTTAACAGTTCTTCACTCAGTCGCAAAGTCGCAGATGACCAGCAGAGAACAGAAAATACTGAATCGCACACTCATGAGCTAGCCAGCAGTTAAGTTCCTAAGTGGGTGAGTGAGAAACGAGGAACTCATTGCATAGTCGCAGGCAGTTAGCAGTTCAGAGAAGACAGTGCGTGACAATGCGACGACAAGGTATTGCATGCCTGCGAGGTGATGAACGGTTAGTGAAAAACTGGTGTGACAAGGCGACAAAGGGCTCATCACACAGTCGGAGGTCTATCGGTAGTCAGTTTGGAAACAGTGCGACCATGCGATGACCATCTATCACACAGTCACCGTTAAATCAGCGGTTAAGTTCTAAGCCGTGCGAGTGCGCGACATCCATGCATCGCATACTCACCGATGACTCATCAGTTCGATTCAACCCATTGCGGGAGCATGACTACCATCTATCACTCAGTCACCGATGGATCAGTAGCTCATGTCAGAGTGTTACGGGTACGCGATGAGTGCTCATCACTCAGTCATGAGGAAAAACATCAGCTCGGTCCAAGCAGTGCGAGAGCGCGACTGTTATGCATCGTAGGGTCACAGATGAATTGGCAGCTCATCAAAAAGGGTTGCGAGTGTGTGAAAAATAGTGCAGCACAAAGTCGCAGAGTAAAGGTCAGCTCGGGTAGAAACATGGCGAGTGCGCGACATCAAGCCATCGCCAAGTCGCAGGATAAAGACATGCAGTGTGTTTGAGACTCGCGACAGTGTGACTAATATACAGAGGTAGTAAATATGTGACTTGTCAACATCACAGAGGGAATTAGAAAGGTCAGTGACACTGAAGTAGATGTTGTCCACATTAATGGCCATGCAGAGAAAGATCTTGATGATAGGTACAGAAGGAATACGCAGAAGCTGAGGTAGTCAGAATCCTCAGGTGGCTGGGTAACCTAAAAACGGTTATGGAACAGACCAAGTATAAAATGGAGAGAAAAACCATTGTAAAGGTTGGTTGTGGTTGTTAGAGAAATTTGTGACAGAGCAGACTAACAGAGGAGATTTGAATTTGCATTGTAAACTTCTGATTTTCAATAAAGAAGTGTTACTGGTGTGTTCTGTGTAAACTTGTTTTGTGTGTAGACTTTTGTAGAGTAGGATTTTGATTACAATTTAGTTCAATGGATTCATTTTGACTCTCATGATCAGGCTTATGGGATGTGACTATCAAAAGGTATCCATTATGTATTATATTTCTGTTTCAATGTTTGTGTTGGAGGAAGAGGCTAGTCAGAATTGTATACAAGTCCTAGGCGAGCTTGAATGGTTCGGCTAGGGAACATGTAGGAGAAAGAGATAGAATGAGGAGGTGCATGACTGACTGTATTCAGTCATGAACAACAAGATACAGTGAAGATTGAGACATTTTGGTGGGAAGGAAGCCTAGGAGAGAGGGAGAATAGAAGTCCTTCTGATTAGTTTCTGAGTATCAGAGCAAGTTAAGGATTTGGGTTTGAAATTTGTAAATGTTTCAAAGTACTGAGGAATCAGTAGAAGAATCAGCCATGGTGACAAATGTAGAATTGGCTAAAGAGGTTAATGAATAGAAGGAGAGGAATAGACTCCTTGAA
>MU227822.1:1214559-1238742 GCA_018584345.1 Thuja plicata | reverse complement strand
CTTTATCATGTTGTCAAAGTTCACATGACACAATCTTTTGTGCCACAACCATATGTCTTCATTTCTAGCCATTAAACAAGTGGTGTTAGTGTCATCAAGATAGAAAAGGTTACCTTTTGTCTTCTCATTGGTACCAATCAATCTGCCTGATTCATTGTAGATCTTTGCCTTCTTATTTTCAAATGCTACTCTGTGACCTGAATTGTTCAGTTGTGAAACACTTAACAAATTGTAATTTAGTCATTTAACCCAGTAAGAATTTTCACATTTTATCAGGTTATTCAACATTATGGTTCCTTTACCTTCAACTGTACAAGGTGTATCATTTCCCATTCTCATTGAACCACCATAATATATTATTTAAAAGTCTCAAACTTTTGTTTATCACCCGTCATATGGTGAGTGTAGCCACTATCTATGATCCAGACATCATTTTTACTAACTTTAGATATGAGTTTAGTTTCTACATACCTTTCTTCATCTTCATCTGAATCAACCTTCATGGCTACAAATACCATCTCAATATCTTCTTCTGATTCGGTGTTAGTGTCATTAGCTATGTTCTCAGCTAGGTAACATGCTTTCTTCCCTTTATCCTTCTAGTCTTGGGTATCTCTCTTGTCAGATTGTCGGTTGCTTTGGTAATCTCTATTATCACCTTTATCAAACTTCTTCTCATATGATCTATCATTTCCTTTGTCATCTTTTCTTTGGTTAGGACATCTTGCACCAAAGTGTCCAACCTCTTTACAATTGAAACATACAAGTGGTAATTTACCTTTGTATCTACCTTTGCCTCTTTGCAATCTTCTGGCCATTAGTGCTTCAATCTCATCAATTCCTTGATCCTTATTATCACTGTCACTATCATTTCTAACAGCATGTCTATGACTTGAGTTACTTATCTTTAGAGAAGATTTGAATGCATATTCTATAGATGGTAAGACACTATTACCAAAGTTGTTCATCTCAAATGAAATCATTCTACCAATCAGACTATCTAGAGTGACTGTATTGTTTGCAACTTCTATCGTTTCTTGAATAGCAGAAACTCTAATAGCATATATAGGCAGTAAGGTTCTTAAGATTTTACTTACCACTGTCTCCTCTTCAAGTACACCTCCAACTCCTTGGATAACATTTACTACCTCTTTGCTTCTACAACTATACTGAGTGATGTTTTCTCCTTCTTTCATCCTTAGGTCATCAAACCTCCCTCTTAGGATTTCTTCCTTTTCTCTTAGTACATTGGCATCTCCTCCATGTACAAGCTTCAACTTATCCCACATTTTCTTTGCAAAGGTGTAGGTTTTGACATCTTCAGACTCAACATTAGAGAGTGATGATGCAAGTTCTATCATCATGCAGTTATGCTCATGCTTTACTCTTAATTGCTCAAGAGTGTGAGGTCCTGTAGGCAACACATATTCAATATATAAGTATTGAACAATATGTTGGAATAGTCCCAAGGGATAACTAAGAGGGGGGGGGGGGTGAATCAGTTATCAGCTAGTTTAATTCTTTTCTCCAATTAATTATAGAATAACATTAAGCATTAACACATTCAGATAACACAAGATAGAACACAACAATTTTGGTTATGGGGAAACCAAATAGGTAAAAACCCTAGTGGGAATTAGCACCAACAAAGAATTGTACTTGAGTATAATAATCCCTATTAGAAGATCTTACAACCTTGTTAGGAGTTTATCTTTACAATGCAATAAGTACAGAGACCTGGTTAAGGGTCAGACCCTATTAGGAGTCTTTTACAAATAACCCTGTTAGGGGTGAGGACTCACTATCCAAAAGCTCACTATTAAAATGATGAAGGATGCAACCTTTAGTAAAAAAGATATACACTATATCTGATAAATGAACTATTTGAGTAGACCTTCTATCTTGATTAGTTCCAATGAATTGTAATCTTCTTCTTCTTCTTCACATAGTTCTTAAACTTTTACTGTCTAACTTTCTGTTCTGCTCTGTCTTTTCTTTTTAACATCATTTTCACACTTAGCAATCACAATTGAACTGATATTTGTATCTTCCCCAAGGATATGGTCACAATAGATGTAGGAAACACTTCAACAACTTCCTTGTCAGCTTAACTAAGCACGCAATCAAAGTTAGGACCACGCAACTCAAGATGAGTGGACGCGTCACTTCACATAGTCGGCTCTACAAAATTAACTCAAACATCATGCTTCTATTACAATACATTTAGCACCTTTGGATAATCATCATTAACTAATAACTAAACATGAATACAAACACGCATATCTCAAAGATAGGTGCAACTCAACAAACAGTGTAAATACATAAGCTCTTAACAGATAATCTCCAAAAACTGTAACTGCCAAATAGATTAACATAACTCATCTTTAACTGCATATCTTAATCTATGTGTATGAACATTGCATCAAGAACATGTCTACAACATAAATGTAAATGCACAAGGCTCCAGAATATCTGTACTGATAGGACACTCCTGTATATTATATGTTGTCATCAATGACAAACATACAATCAACTATTTTCACAAAAGCAAATCTCCAACAATCTCCCCCTTTGAAATTGATGGAAATATATGATATGAAAAACACCATCAACCCAAAGTATCCTTCTTTTTACAATCTTCTCAATATCCTCATCAAAATATCATCTTAACTGCTACATCTCTTTTTACTGTATTTTTTCATTTCTGTATACTCCCCCAGAGTATATGACCCCCCTTACTATACACTCCCCCTTTGACATCAATGGAAAAGGGTGCCAAAAAAAATTAAGCACTGGTACTACTCCAGAAGTAGAGTAGTCAACCATTCATCAGTCACCTAGGAATGATGCTCTTTCTGGACACTCTAATTAGACTCAGGAAAGGAAATTTCTCCCAGCTTCTCCTTGAGATACTCAAAAGTATCTTTTGATAAAGGCTTTGCAAAAATGTCTACTAACTGTTCTTTAGTGCTCACATAATCCAACTTTACTTCTTTGTCTGCAACTTCTTCTCTTAGAAAATGATATTTGATCTCAATGTGTTTTGTCTTTGCGTGCATCACAGGGTTCTTTGACATATTGATAGTGCTAGTGTTATCAAAGTGAATAATAATAGGATAATCAATCTAAATACCAAAGTCTTTAATCATCTATTTGATCCAAACCAGTGTTGAACAATTCAATGCTACTGCAACATACTTAGCTTCTGCTATCGATTGAGAGATACAATTCTGTTTCTTTCTTGTCCAAGTAACCAACCTGTCTCCAAGAAATACTGCTCCTCCTGATGTATTCTTTCTATCATCAACACAACCTGCCCAATCTGCATATGTATACACATGAAGTTGTACATTCTCTGAGTTAGGATACCATAAACCATAGTCTATAGTCCCTTTTAAGTATATGAATATTCTTTTTATTGCCATTAGGTGATTTTGTTTGGGTTCAACTGCAAATCTTCTAACAATGCCAACTGCTTTGGAAATATCTGGTCTATAGTGAGTAAGATATATGAGTTTTCCAATCATATACTTGTATAATGTCTTTTCAACTATTGTGGAGTCATCTTCATTAGAAATCTTGCTTCCTATTATCATGGGGGTGCATACTAGTTTGCAACATTCCATTTTGAAAGTCTTCAATATGTCCTTCACATACTTAGACTGATTTATGAATATGCCTTTGTCTATTTGTTTTAAATTTAATCGCAAAAATAATTTGATAGGTCTAATCATGCTCATTTCAAACTCACTTTCTATCTCTTTGGTGAATTTTGCACTAAGTTTCTCATTACCTCCAAAGATAATGTCATCAACAAAGATAACAACAAGTAGTAATCCATCAGGTGTTTCTCTTATGAATAAGTTGCAATCTACTGCTCCCTTTTGGAATCCAATCTTGGTTAAGTAACCATAAAGTCTCCCATACCAAGCTCTTGGGACCTATTTAATTCCATAGAGGGCTTTCTTTAATCTACATACCATGTTTGGTTTGTCTGAAAGTTTGAATCCTTTAGGATACTCTATGTAGACTTCTTCTTTTAAGTCACCATTAAGAAAAGATGACTTGACATCCATCTGATATACCTTGAAGTTATTGAATGTTGCATAGGCTAAAAAAAAATTGATAGCTTCCAGTCTACTCATAGGGGAAAATGTGTTAGTGTAGTATATTCCTTCTCTCTGTGCATATCCTTTACATACCAGTCTTGCTTTATTTCTTACCACTATACCTTCTTCATTCATCTTATTCCTAAATATCCATTTTGTTCCAATCACATTTTTGTCACAAGGTCTAGGGACTAGTTCCCATGTATCATTCTTGATTATCTAATCTAATTCTTCTTGCATAGTACTTTGCCAATATGAATCATTGCATGCATCTTCAACACTTAAGGGTTCAATCTGTGAAAGTAAGCATACTTCTTCATCAACAGTTGAACCTTTTTCTCTAGATCTTGTAAAGACTTTAGCACTCTGATCTCCAATGATGTCTTCCTTAGAGTGGTATTTGGATGTGTATTTTGAGTTTTTAGGAGTGACACTCTTATCTATAATCTGTGATTCTTCTTGACTTGGTTCAGGATTGTTATATGAAACATCAATACAATCAAACATTTCTTCAATAACTGTGTCTTTATTGATAGGTCTAGGTTCATCTTCAATCATGGGAGCACATTCATAGTATCTTTCTTGAATCATAAACTTCTCATCAATCTTCACATGAGCACTTTCAATGATCTTCTTCAATCTTAGATTAAAACATCTATAGGCTTTTCTTTTAGTAGAGAAACCAAGAAAAATACCTTCATCGCTTCTAGCATCAAACTTGCCAATACTATCATCTTTCTTGATGTAGCACTTGCTTCCAAAGATTCTGAAGTATTTTATTGTAGGTACATTACCAAACCAAAGTTTATAAGGTGTCTTGTCTGTGTCTGGCCTTAATTGGATTTTATTGATAGTAGAGACTGCTGTATTGACCGCATGTCTCCAATAGGTATGGGAAACCTTTCCTTCAATCATGATAGTGCGTGCTGTATCAAGTATTATCATGTTCCTTCTTTCCACAATCCCATTCTACTGAGGGGTTCTAGTTGCACTTAACTGTCTTTTGATTCCATGTTCTTCACAGTAATCATAAAACCGGTCATAGGTGAATTCTCCTCCTCTATCTAATCTCAGACATTTTATCTTCAATCTAGACTCATTTTCAACTTTGGCTTTGAATGCTTTGAATTTTTAAAAGGCTTCATATTTTTCCTTCAAGAACGCAACCCTCATCATCCTTGAGAAATCATCAACAAACAAAATAAAATGCCTTTCTCCATAGTATGATCTTGTTTGAGTAGGTCCACATAGGTTTGTATGTATCAAATCTAATTTGTTCTCTGTACAGTTCTATTTACTCCTGAATGAGGTCCTCACATTCTTCCCCATCACACATTCCCTGCACATAGTATCAACTGGTCTTGCAATACTTGGAAGGTCTCTTACTACCTTTACATTACTTATCTTTACTATGTTGTCAAAATTGATATGACAAAGTCTCTTGTGTGATAGCCAACTGTCATCCACTTTTGCAACAAAACTATTTACTTCAGAGTTAAGCTAAAATACATTACCTTTGGTCTTTGAGCCTAATGCAATCATGTCTCCTTCTTTGTTATTGATAATACATCTATTTTTTTTAATTCCAACTGATATCCTTTATCTAGTAGTTTTCCAATGCTTAGTAAGCTATGATGCAGACCATCAACATAAAGAACATCATTTGTCTTGTTCTTTCCATCTAAGGTGATAGATCCTCTTCCTATGATAGGTTTGGGAGTGTTATCTCCAAATCTAACCATGCCACCTTTGTACTTATCTAGATGTAAAAATCTATCTTTGTCACCTGTCATGTGATGTGAACACCCATTGTCTATGATCCAGTTTTTTCTGATGTCAGCTTGTGAAACTAAAGCCAATTCTTGAGCTTTCTTTTCATTTTCAATTTATATTTGATCAATCATCTTTTCTTTATCTTTAATAGCAACGAATCCAATTTCATCTTCTCCTAAGTCATCATCAATTACACCATCTTCAACATGATAGCATTCCTTAGTATATTTGGGCTTGTAATCTGATATGAACTTCTTGACTCTTGTAGGACATTTGGATGCAAAGTGTCCAACTTTGTTGCATGAAAAACATTTGAATGGCAGCTGTCCTTCATATTTCCCTTTACCTTTTCTTTCCTTCTTAGCAATTATAGAAATGATTTCTTCTATTTGAGTATCAAATTCTTCTTTTTTATTATTACTAGAGATATTCAAGGATTTCTTACCATGGATCGAGGCTTTGAAAGTTGTTTCCATTTTAGGTTTTGTCTTCAATCTTGATAACTCAAATGCAGATATTTTTCTAATCAGGGTTTCTCTTTTGAAGTCCTTTGAAAATTGCATGGTTTCATCCAAGATGTTAATCTTGCTTTCATAATCTGCTGTCAATGTGGTCATTAGTTTGTCCATTATATCATCCTCTAAAATTTCTCCACCATTGTTCCTGATACCTTATACTGCTTCATTAATCTTTTGATTGTAAGCTCTAATGTTCTCTTCAAGTAGCATCAGTAAATTATTGTATCTTTTCTTCCATGTCTTTCTGCATGCATTATTTTCTTGGATGTCTCCTTCAAACATATATTCTAAGTATTTCCAGATTGAATATGCTTTTTCTTCCTTCTTGATCTCAGAAAATTCACTATCAGATAGGGAACTGATTAGGGCTTCCTTGGCAATTGCATTTTGAGTGAATACTTCTTTTTGTTTATTTGTAGAGTCTTCTTCTGCAAGGTCTTTCAAGGTGGGAACATCAATTGCATGAGTAGCAATCTCATAGACCTCAAAACCAACACACTGAAGATGTGTTATCATTTTGTTCTTCTAGTCAAGATAGTTCTCTCCATCAAACTTAGGACTCTCTTTCCTAAAGTACACCATTTGATCTACCTTAAGCTGTTAGGCTTTCTCTCCAAGGTAGTTGGCTCTGATACCAATTGTTGGAATAATCCCAAGGGATAATTGAGAGGGGGGGGTGAATCAGTTATCAGATAGTTTAATTCTTTTCTCCAATTAATTACAGAATAACATTAAGAATTAACACATTCAGATAATACAAGATATAACACAACAATTTTGGTTACGGGGAAACCAAATAGGTCAAAACCCCAGTGGGAATTAGCACCCACAAAGAACTGTACTTGAGTATAATAATCCCTATTTGAAGATCTTACAATCCTATTAGGAGTTGATCTTTACAATGCAATAATTATAGAGACCTAGTTAAGGGTCAGACCCTGTTAGGAGTCTTTTACAAATAACCCTGTTAGGGGTGAGGACTCACTATCCAAAAGCTCACTGCTAAAATGATGAAGGTTGCAACCTTCAGTAAAATAGATGTACACTATATCTAATAAATGAACTATTTGAGTAGACCTTCTTTCTTGATCAGTTCTAATGAACTGTAATATTCTTCTACTTCTTCATATAGTTCTTAAACTTTTACCGTCTAACTTTCTATTCTGCTTTGTCTTTTCTTTTTCACTTCATTTTCACACTTAGCATTCACAATTGAACTGATATTTGTATCTTCCCCAAGGATAAGGTCATGAAGGCTATAGGAAACACTTCAGAAACTTCCTTGTCAACTTAACTAAGCATGCAATCAAAGTTAGGACCGCACAACTCAAGGTGAGTGGACGCATCGCTTCACATAGTCAGCTCTACCAAATTAACTCAAACATCACGCTTCGGTTACAACACATTTAGCGCCTTTGGATAACCATCATTAACTCATAAGTAAACATGAATAAAAACACACATATCCTAAAGATAAGCCCAACTCAAAAAATAGTGTAAATACATTGGCTCTTAACAGATAATCTCCAGAAACTCTAACTGCCAAAATAGATTAACATAACTCATCTATAACTGCATATATGAATCTGCGTGTATGAACATTGCATTAAGAACATGTCTACAACATAAATGTAAATGGGAAATGCTCTAGAATATTTGTACTGATAGGACACTAATGTATATTATATGTTGTCATCAATGAAAAACATACAATCAACTATTTGCACAGAAGCAAATCTCCAACACAATATCATTTCCAATACTTGATAGGTGGAGTCTTATTCTGCTTTTCCATGATACAAAGTTGTCTTTATTCAACTTGGGCACATCTCATCTATTCATCTTGTAATATTTTTCTTGAGCTATTAAACTCCATTTCTAAGCACACAAGCTCTAATACCAATTGTTAGTAATAACTGAGAGAGGGGGGGGGGGGGGTGAATCAGTGGCCTCAAAAATATTCCAATA
The DNA here is from genome assembly GCA_018584345.1 of Thuja plicata. Classification (NCBI taxonomy): domain Eukaryota; kingdom Viridiplantae; phylum Streptophyta; class Pinopsida; order Cupressales; family Cupressaceae; genus Thuja; species Thuja plicata. The sequence continues at coordinate 1,230,374 of MU227822.1, read as the reverse complement.
ATCAACCCAAAAACTTAGTACCACAATATTAAGCCTCTAGTTATCTTCAGTGCTATAAGATGAATTCCTTTAAATACTTTTATCAAATTACTACTGCTCAGAATTCTTCATTAAACCTTCTTCTGTATGTTTACCGAATAATAGTATGATAATTTACCGAAAGATAGTAAATTATCTAGATTATCCTGATCAATCCAGTTTAAGTTATGTGTAATGGAAAACACTAAAGTAATGACTCATAAATACATTGACACATGGATTTTTAACATGGAAACCATGTTAAGGGAAAAACCAGTTGGGACCGGTAACCCAAAATTTTCACTCTTCTAAAGTGATCTCGGTGAAGAGCCAACCCTGTTAAAGGTTACAAACACACTATTAGGTGTGACCTTGTTAGAGGATTTAAAATTTTAGTCTGTCACTTGATATCGGGCATCTCTATTCTACCTTCCTTGATCAAACAGTCTCTTGGCCTATCAATAGGTATCTGGCATCTCATGCTATCTTCATGATCAAACTTTTTGATACTCCTTGGGATGTATCTCAATATAGAAAGGATCTTTAAATCCCGCTCGGTTAAGAGACTTTCTGAATCAATGGTTAGATTGAAACAACATGATCTATTCACATATACAACTTATACTTGCAGATTTGCATATCTATTGTAATCTCATAAAAATATTCTGATCAATATGTCTCAGTTTATACCTTTGCTCCACTTTGATTATGCTTGGTGATGCTGTGCTCTGTTGCTCATTGTTCGTATAAAAATTTATCTCTTTCCTTAGCTTGATTGATCAGGACTGTATGAAGTTTCTCTTCATCAGTTTCTCTTCAGCATCCTCTTTTCATTAATTTACCTACACACTTTGTAATGAATTGAGTTGTCTCTTTATAGACATGATATCACCACTGTTAGGTTCTTGATTTTTTTGATCTTGGCATGATCTTGAATTCTCGCCATTTAGATTTAAAGAAAAACTCCTTTTTTATCTTGCAGAGATCTTCTTGAAAACTTGACAAAACAACTTTAAATCCTTTACTTATCTCTGACTTGATCTTGTCGATGAAAACAAAGATAACTACTAGTTAACTCCATATTTAGCTCTGCCAGCTAGATATTTTTTCATTTCTGAACTCAAGTTAATTTTGGTGTTTAACTCTTTGATAGCTTCGATCAACACTCTAGTTCTCCTCAAGATTCTCTACCAGTTTACACTATATTTCTGTCCGTCAGTTATGCTTGTGATTCTTCTCATCGGAGTTCTTGCTCAGGCATAAATGTGACTTGACTTTCAGTGATCTCTGTCCATTGGTGTTCTATTGACTGTCGATGTTTGAAGTTACATTGTGAATTCTTGTCTTTTATGCATTACTAAGAGCATAATATTTATCTCTCTGATTCTCGGAAGTCTTTGACACTTTTATTATAACCGCTTAGATTATATCAAGTTGACATAAATGACAATACAAACCATTAACTGATTTAATGTCTTGCATTATCCTTTTGCATTTTGGTGATCAACTTAACATCTTCAAACATTCAATTAGTTATATGTCATCACCTAAAGAGGTCTCACTCTTCAAAACAAAGGAAACAAAACTTGTCAAGTTTAAGGAGTAAAAAAATCCTTTTTTGGGGTCAGTTAGTATGGTCAAGAAACTAATGAAAGCACCCACCAATGTATTGTTATGGGACATTTTGGCCATCCCTGGGCATAATTCATTATTGTGAAAATATTTTGAGGGATGTAGAAAAGAAACTCAAGTAGAGGTATCTTGAGAATGTATGCTAGAAAAGGATAAAGAATTAGCTATCATAATGTAGGGAATTCAACCCACAATGTTTGCAAGCTCCAAGGAAGAGGAAAAAAATCCAAAATTATGGCCTTTTCTGAACGTGATTGTAGGAGATAATTTATTTCATAGCTCCTTGATAGAATCTAGAGATAGTACCATACTAAAGTATAAAAAATATATTGTTATCTCTGATATTACATTAATGAGTCCCTAGAAAGATGAGTCATACAGTTGGATGGAAAAAAAGTCCAATAAATGTAGATCATTAAGGAGCACTTTCTCACTCGATATGCTTGTCACAATATATCCGTTCCCCAAGAAGTCATAATGATATGCATTCCTCCCATTTTTAGCCTCTACTTATCATGAGATTTCACTACACAAATAGGGTGTCATCTCTATATGGATTGACCTCATTCAATTTTATAGACCAAGCATGGTTTAAAAATGAAGGTTTTGTTTGAACCTATGTTGTACACCTTGTTAGGATTCATGGTTCCCTCTCTTTGCAATGATGAGGGTTAGTAGCACCGATTTTCAATCGGGAAATCAATACAAAAACTACTAATAACGAATACTTAACATATCAATAAAATATACAAGCAAATAAAGAGAAATAAATGAATGCAAACCCAATTGCTTGAAGCTTCTATTGTCTCTCTCTCTCTCTCTACTCCTTCCAAAATGCTACTTTTGATGCTCAATATTGGCGTGGGCAACGTCTATGACTTGGGAGCATCGAGAATTTGATAATCTAAATGTGTGTGATCGTAAGATGGCTTGAATGCTAGAACCAATCTGACAGAGTAATGGCACATGTGAGCTTGAAATCTTGGATCCTTCAAATGGGTACAAATGGTTTATTATATAGGAATTGAAGATGATATGAACGGTTGAGATCAATACCAGAGATAGGGAGATGAATGGTTGAGATTAAAGGGAATTAGAGAAGCCATCAGTAAACCCCACATCTTCAACTGAGAGAGAGGAGATAGAGTTTGGTTGACTAAAGAGCTAATTTTGAGTTGCCTTTTAGAACTGAAGAGGTGGGTGGAGTTACCCATGTGAACTGGAGAGATGGGTGGAGTTACCCATGTGAACTAGAGAGATGGGTGAGGTAACCCATGTGATGTGATTAAGGATTATTTCTTTGAAAATAAATAAATATTTAATTCATTTATGTAATTAAAGTTTTCAACATGTGAGATAATTGATTTTTTTTTTGATTTAGAATTTATTTATTGAATGAAATTAAATTAATTTAATTAGTAAGTTTAAATATTTCAATTTAAACTATAGAAAATTGAATTTAATTAATTAATTAATGGTAATTAATCAATTAAGGTTAATTAACAAAACAAAATAAAATATTTAATTAATTTTGGGAATTTGATTAGACGATTTGGAGAATAAATTTAGAGGAAAATAGATGATTAATTAACAATTAAAAAACCATTAATTAATAGATGTAAATAAGTGTTTTTAATGTAAAGTCGCAAGCCTGTCCATTTTTGGGTGTCTACATTTTTGTCATAGTGTGTCAAAGAATTTATGTTTTGATCCTGTCTCACCTTGCCCCAATGATAGTAGGTTTATTTATGCCCTCTCAACAAATTTGAGCCAAAAGTCGCGACATGAGCATTAATTTGTTGAAACTGCAAATTGTGGATCTGGGTAGCCGACTGATTTAAAAAAAGCTTTATTATGCCCCTGATATTGAATTTTGAAATTTCTGGGGTCCAGGAAGATAATTTTCAAGTTTTGGAGGAATTAGGGTTTTCAAAAACCTCTATAAATAGCTAGGAGAGCCATTCATTTGTCACTTTGCACTCTGGAGCCCTAACAATTTTGGTGAGTTTGTATATCATTTTCTCTGCTTTTTTCTGTTTTCTTTGAGCTATAGCGAACATTCCAGACGTTATACATATTTTTGATCGGGTTGGTACCTTTCATCGGTTGGCTAGTGCAAGACGTCTGGTAAGTGATTTTTTCCTCCCTATCATTAATGCACTCATTTATTGGATTTAAATTTTTTTTTTTTTTTTAAATTTTAAAGAGTGCCGCAATAGGCTGCGGTTTTGCCAAAATTGTGGTTTTAATGCCATAATTGATGATTGCATGCCACAATCAATATGTGTGCCACATTTGTAGTGTTTATTACTGCAATTGATGTTTATTGGCTGCATTTGATGTTTTCTTTCTGCAAAGGCCTTAAAAGTGCTACATTTGTTTGTGGATTGCCGCAATTGTTCTGATAGTCCTCTTTTAACATGTATTAATGACTTGACATTATTTTTTCACTGACTTGGTACTGATACTTTTATTTCTATTGTTTTGGAGTATGCATGGACTATCCTTCAATGTCAAGATTCGAGACCCTCTGGTTTGGTTCTACGCTTTCAAGTTACTGAGGCTGAGAGAGACATTCTAAGGCAGTTAGGCCTCTACTGGATTTGTTATATGCCCGAGATCATGACCAATAGGGCTCTGATCTCTGACTTATTAGAGAGGTGGCATTCTAATACTTGTACCTTTAGTTTACCGACTGGTGAGTGCACAGTCACTCTGGAGGATGTTTATCGCATCCTACAGATTCTTATTTAGGGGGCCCTTGTTGAGTACGATCGGGACGCTGGTGTGACTGCATTGTCTGAGCTTTCTGGGCTGCCCCAAGATCAGCTTGGGATGTTTGATCCTTATGATATCTCATGGTCTATATTTGGGATGGGTCTTGATAGATTATCCACATTTTTAGGTAGTTTGATTTGTGGGATCTTGTGTCCCGATCATCGCCAACACGGATTCTTTGTCAGGTTCGGTGCTTGTCTATGTGGTATGGATCGAGATCACATCCTATATGCCTAGGGTCTGTGCATGTTAGCCCACATGTAATTCCATATGACCTATGTTTCTTACCTTGGAGGTAAGTCTCTTAGGTGTGGTGCTACCTTGCTTCAGATATGGGCTTGGGAGCACATTACAGTGTGTAGGGCTGTTGGTGATCAAGATCTTCTTGTGGGGAGACCGTATGTATTCATGTATGATTTTTCCATTGTTTAGTCTCACATGGGCCACTTGATGTTTTGGTAGCAATAGCTGGATATGATTCCATACTTTATCTGGAGGCCTTACAAGGACTATCCTATTTGGGATGGTGAGGATGTGCATTTTCCTTTCTGTCGTTAGCGGAGGTTCCTGATCGGCCATTTTAGTAGGCACATGCATATGATAGACTTCTGCAACACTGATAGGGTGTTGCCATAGTTTGGGGAGAGGCAAGATGTGACTGATTCATATTCTTACTTTTCTTGTAGATCGAGAGATGCTACTCTTTGGGGTGCATTTGTTCCTCTAGATGCAGCTGTTACTGAGTTCTAGGGTCTCATGCCTATTGCATGGACTTGGAGATCTGCTACTGTGGATGTTGGTATGTATTCTGATTCTTCCCTTGCTTGATGTATTTGTCTATTTTTTTGTCCATACTTAGTTATCTGTTATGCAGTATTTAGATGTAGCTTTCTGTTAAATAGTATGTTATGTTGATCATGTATATGTTACTCATATCTAAACTTATTTTGTTGTAGGCTCTACCCCCTAGTACAATGCATGGTGGCAGTCTACCCATACAAAGCCACTCACTGATGTTTCTCAGCTAGTTTTTGGTAGATTATTGAGGAGGCCATGTTAGAGGCAGGGTCGAGGGAGGGATGGGGGTGGCAGAGATGGAGGTGGCATGGATGGAGGTGGTAGGGATGGAGACTAGGGGAGAGATGGGGGCCAGGATGGTGGATGGGGGAGGGGTGGTGACAATGGGGATGATCCNCCTAGTCCTGGGGGTGCTGGTGGTGGGTTGAGGATGAGGGGTGGGCAGAGTAGAGGGAGAAGAGTTGGATTAGGTGCCTTCCTAGAGGAGGAGGAGGATTTAGAGGAGGAGGGTCCTCAATTGGTTTGGAGAGTGCATCCTCGCAATGTTGCTGTACTTCCTAAGAGATTGGAGGAGAGAGTCATTGTAGAGGATATGGATGTGGAGATAGGGGATATTGATGTTGAGGCCTTGGATGCAGAGAGTGTAGGTTCTAGCACTTCTAGTTGGAGTAGCAGTACTGGTAGAAGTACTAGGGAGATTGCACATAGTGAGGACTCCTGGGTTGTGAGGGAGAGGGGAGATGAGGGATTAGGGGATAGGGAAGAGGAGGGAGACATGGATGTAGCTATGGGAGGGATGGATATAGATCCTTATAATCTTGAGAGACTAACACAACAGGTTGCAGATTTGAAGGCCAGAATTTATTCTTCTGATGTTTGTGCCATTGCTTTAGAGAGTAGGGTTGCAGCAGCCAAGGCCCTATGATAGAGTTTTAGAGAGGGATAGGATAGAGCTAAGGTTTGATCATTTATTGACAGTGTATAGGATGCTTTAAATCGAGATATATTGGACCGATATAATAGATCTGGGTGTGAGGCCCAGAGAGAGATTGAGTACTGGCGGCACCACTATGAGGGTGTTGTTCCTTCAGCTTAGTGGGTTCTGAGTTATACAACCTCACAATGATCAAGTAGAGCACAAGGTCACATAGTAATAGTGTTGGTGGTCCTAGTCAATCATAAAGACTTGCGTTTGATATGCCACCCCCTCATCCACCTGGCGGTGAGGGTGGGGGTAGCTCTTGTTGACACATGTAGACTTAATTTTTGTATCATGTACCATTTTAGTACTGAGCTCCATTGATATACTCTGAGGCTTATGGATGATTGTATCTTGATACACTGATATTTATTGATATATATGTTGAGCACCTTCATTTTTTTAGGATTGCAACCGTTCATTGTACTAAGATATTTTGATTTATATGAGATGCAGCTATTGATTTACTTGCTATATGTATGGTTCAACATGAATGTACTTGGATGTTGAAATGTTTATGCAATGTGATTCTGTTATGCAGACTCTTAGATGGATGATTTAATTTTCCTATGATACTGACATGTTTATGCAGGATAGTGGAAATGAAATGCATGTTTATATGAGATGCTTATGGATGCATGTGATTATGATTTACCATGTATGCAACTGCTATTTTTTTTTTCATTTTTTCTGATGCACTAAAATATAATGGATGCAATCTATTATGCAAAAAATGTCTGAGTAAGCGTGTGTTAGTTAGAAGATAATCAATGGAAATGTGTTCTCTGGGATTTGATTTGATAGATATGGGATGATAGAAAGGATTTTTGATTTTTGATAGATATGAATTGATAGAATGGATGAGTGACCCAAGTCACCGCCACGTTTCCAATTTTTGTCATCATTGCATCTTTTTATGAAATTACGAAGAATGTCGAATGCATCCAGATTGCATACCATTTGGATACCACCATGACCTCTTGATAACCAGAAGGAGTAGAGAGATTGAATATAAATAGAATTTAGTGCACCCAAATATTGACCATTTGGGTTCAACTATGTTCCCTATTTGAAAAGAAAGAGAGCCAAAAGCACCTAGATATTGACCATTTGGATACCGCTTTTCCCTCTGAACAATCTTAACAAAATAAAAAAGAAAACCAAGATAGAACTCCAACACACCTAGAGTCCATCTAGATAACACCATGAGCTCTTGATTTTGAAAAGAAATACCAAAAAACCAAGATAGAATTCTAATGTACCCAGAGTCCATCTGGATAGCACTGTGAACTCTTAATTTTAAGAAGAAAGCCCATAAAAACTGAGATAGAAATCCAATGCACCCAGAGTCCATCTGGATACCACTATGATTCTACTGGTAATTAAACAAGTAGATAATAGAGAAGGAATGTCCAATTCTTTCCCAGGGTTAAGCTCAGATCGTGGAACTACATGGCTGCTAGATAAGTGACAGTGCCTACCACATTTATCCTAAATCATCATGGCCCCAGAATCAAAGTGAATATTCAACATACAAAAATAAAAGAAAATAAGTCATGATCCATCATAGCTACTCTCCTCACTTGGTGAATCCTAGAGTAGCATAAGAACATAACCACAAAATATAGACTGACATATGATCGACTGACTGACCTAGTCAACATTTTGATTATTCTTTGATTCAATTTGGTTCTCTTGATTGGCTTGACTCTCTTGATAGGCTTGATTGGCTTGATTGATTTGTTTGTTTCTAGTTTCAGTTAATAGATGACTCATATAAGACCAAACTGTCTGGTTTTGAGTGTATCCATCACTGTGTAAGATGATTGATTTGATTGATTGATTGATTTTGATCATTTTTGGTGGCTGATCAAGCTGTGTCAGATGGGCCCAATGCTGATTTGTAAAGCTCATGGTTGTGACATTTGATAGATTGGCTTGGTCGCCAGTTTTCTTGCTGATAGATTTGACAGATTGATAAAGTTGTATCATATGGGCCCAATGCTGATTCACAAAGCTCATGGTTTTGATACTGATTGACTTGGCGTGATCACCCTTTGCTTTATTGATAACCGAGTTGGTTTTATTATTTTGGATTTTGCAATTTTTGATTGTTTTTGATGAAGATTGATTTTCTTCAGGACATTTTGATTTTTTAAGGATTTTGATGAGTTTTTCAAATTTTAGGGATTTTTTCAGGATATTTAGAATCGCCCCTAGTCTGGTGGCCCAGTACTAACCATGGATAAGTGTTGGTTCTTAGAGGGGATTGTGCTTCTGGATAGAGCTTGGGTAGTTTTTCTTGCATTTGAAGTGTGCTCAAGCTTTTGATCTTGGAGTTCATTGATGGTGAAGCTGGATTTGAACACTCGGCGCCTGTTTGATAGGTTTTCACCAAGGTACCTACTCAATAGTGCATGTTTTCCAAGTTTTCACTGAGAGAGTGATTTTTTTTCTCTTTACTTTTTTTGCTTTTTAAAAAAAAAAAATTGTTGTCACCAAGGCGCCTATTTGCCAGGCTTTCACCAAGGTAACATTTTGTATTTTTTGATTTTTTTGGTATTTGTAAATAGTTGCCTTAACCATTAAGACCTCAAGTGTAGAACCTCTTGAGGTGCATTATGTTTATGTATCTGGGGAGCTGATCTCGTTTTGCTATTGCCAGTTGGTATGACCCACTCTGGGTAGAGTTTACAATGACATATGGTCCTAGCCATTTAGTTTCAAACTTTCCTGGTTTCACTCGCTCTGCTTGGTTCTTTTGATTTTCCATGAGGACAAGGTCTCCTACCTAAAATATTTGTGGCCTCACCTTGTTGTGATAATTACTTCTAAGGTGATTTTTATATCCTTGTAAGTGGTTGAATGCATTTTTTCTTCTTTCATCTAGTAGTTCCAGTTCACTGAGCCTTGCTACTTTGTAGTCTTCATCTGAAATCAGGTTCTTCAATGATATCATCATGGATATGATTTCCACTTTGAGGGGTAAAAATGCCTTTGATCCATATACTAGGGAGAAAGGAGTGGCTATTGTAGGTGTTCTAATGCTAGTTCTATATGCCCATAATGTGGGATCAAGCTGTAAATGCCAGTCTCACCCTAATTCGTTAACTATTTTCTTGAAGATTTTCAAAATGGTCTTGTTTTTCACTTCGGCTTGGCCATTCCCTTGAGAATAATAGAATGAAGAGAACCCTTGTTTGATTTGGAACTCTTCACATAGCTCTTCAACATATTTGTTTTGGAAAGGTGTACCGTGATCCGTTAGGATGGTTTGAGGAATTCCATACCGACAGATGATATAGTTGAGTATGAACATTGAGATCTTCTTTCTAGTTATGTAAGTGAGGGGAATTGCTTCCACCCACTTAGTGAAGTACTTAGTTTCTGCAATGATGTATTTATGTCCATTAGCTGAAGATGGTGTAATCTTTCCCACTAGGTCAAATCCCCACATAGAAAATGGTAATGGTGAAGTGATAAGATTTAGTTCTTGGGCTGGTGCATGGATGAGGTATCCATGAATTTGACATTGTCTACACCTTTGTACATACTTGTTTGCATCTGTCTCTACTGTTGGCAAGTAGTATCGCATGCAGATAATCTTTTTAGCTAAGCTGTTGCCACCTCTGTGGGTTCCAAAAATTCCTTCATGTACCTCGTACATAGCTCTCTAGGATTTTGTGGAAGTGAGACATCATAATAGCGTTCCATTTATACTTCTTCTATAAAGAGTAGTTGCAAGAATGGTGTACCTAGAGGCTTGGCAAATGAGGGACTTTTTCTAGTTCCTAGACAAGTCAGGAGGTAAGACACTAGTTTGGAGGTAATTATACACGTCATGGTACCATGGGGTTTCAGGACCAACAAGGACACACATTGATTCTATGATAGGTGCCTAGTGTGATGACATCATGATTTGTTCCGCTAGAAAATGAAATTTGGTTTCATTTCCTGGCATTTCGATTAGTGATGCTATGGTAACCATCGCATCTGTAGCTTTGTTTTGAGTCCTTGGTATTTTATCAAAAAATATGTATTGGAACTTAGTGCACAACCTATCCATCTGTTCTCTATATGGTATTAGCTTCTCGTATTTTTTTATATAGTCATTATTGACCTGGCTAATGACCAACTGTGAATCTCCATAGACCTTAAGGTTCTTGATTCTCCATTGAATTGTTGTCTTTACTTTGATGATGAGAGCTTCTTATTCAGCTATGTTGTTGGTGCACGGGAAGTTGAGTTTGAAAGATTTGGGTATTGCATCATTATTTGGAGTGACAAGTACTATCCATGCTCCCACACCATGGTTCATGCATGAACCATCAAAGTATAGTTTCCATATCTCTATAGCTGGTTGTAGTGTAGGAATAGACTATCTAGAAATTCAGATAGGATAGGATGATGATCCTGAATAGGTGCCTTTTCTAATTTATCTACAACCACTTTCCCTTCGATGGATTTTCTATCTACGTAATCAATGTCAAACTTGCTTAGGATCATTACCCACTTTGCAAGTTGTCCAGTGAGTGTTGCTTTTCTTAGTAGATACTTTAGAGGATCAATGTGCGCTATGAGATTAGTTTTATGGCTCAACATGTAATGCCTTATCTTCTGAGAAGAAAAGACCACCGCTAAGCATGAATTTTCAATTGGCATATAGTTGAGCTCATATCCTACCAAGGTTCTACTGAGATAGTAGACGGCTCTCTCCTTACCTTGGTCATCATGTTGTACGAGGAGCACTCCTAAGGCTATTTTAGTTGCTGACATGTATAGAAGTAGTGGCCAGCCTTGAACTTGTGGCACTAATATTGGAGACTTGAGTAGATAGTCCTTGAATATTTGGAATGCTTTTTTGCTCTGTTCTATCACATAAACTTTATGTCCTTGTGTAGTAGATGCTGAAATGGGTGACACTTGTTTTCTAGTTTAGCTATGAATCACCTAATTGATTGGAGACTGCCCTATAAAAATCTTAGTTTCCTTAGGTTAGTGATGCCATGTAACTGATTAAATATTTGATAATGTTAAGTTGAAGATGATGCAAAACATTAAACTAGTTAATGGTTTGTATTGTCATTGATGTCAAATTTATATCATCTGTATGGTCATATACATAATGCTAAAGACTTTAGAGAATCAATGGAATAGAGGTTATGCTTTCAGCAATGCATAAAATTCAATTATTCACTAAGTGACAAACCACACCGACGGAGTGCACACCATCTGTAAAGACAGTGATAAAGTCACAGTGATGCCCGACAAGAAGAAGATAGTGTTTCCCTATGAAGTAGAATCACAGGATTCCTAATGAGCTGAAAACAAAGTTGGCCGATGAGAAAGATCCCATGATGCCCGACATATGGAGATACTAAAGCTAACTGAAGTTACACCAATAAAACTGGCAGTTGTCACCGACGATGAACTACAGAATTGACCAACAGAATAGAGAGATCAAAAAATGACAAAATATCTAGCTGGCAGAGCTTAAGAATAGCCTTAACTGATTGTTTTATTTTTTTTATTTGACCATAGTTAAATAATTGATTTAAAGAAGATTTATACAGTTGGCAAGAAGATAACTACGAGATAAATTAGGAGTTAAAGCTGTAAATTAATTTGGCTAGATTTTTTTTCACGCCAAGAATCAAGAATAAAGAATTAAGGAATATCATGTCTATATAATAGACAATCATAAATCCTTTCCACAAGGAATAAGATACATGGGGAGTGAATTGAAAGAAGATGCTGAAGAGAAATTGGTGAAGGATAATCTTCATACAGTCCTGATCAATCAAGCTAAGGGAGAGCTAAAGAATTTTGCAGACACTAACAAACAGTAAAGCACAATATCATAGAGCAGAAAGTGTGAAGTACAAAGGAATTGAATTGATACATTGATCAGAGAGGTATTGTACATAAATAGATCTGAATATCTACAATTCAAAGTTGCATTAGAAATAGGTCATTATGTTTTAGTTTAACCATTGGAGCATTAAGTCTCTTAACATAGTAGGACTTAACCGTATTCTATAATTGAGGTATATCCTAATAGATTACCAAAAAGGTTGACTCATGATAGTAGCATCGGTCTTACCCAAAGCCTATTGACAGTCTAAGAAGGAGGTTGATTCAAGGATGGTAGTGTAGATGCCAGATACTAAGTGACAACCTATGTATAAAAATCCTCTAACAAGGTCACACTTAGCCATGTGTTTGTAACCTTTAATAGGGTTGGCTCCTAACAAGGCTCACTTTCGAAGAGTGAAAATTTGGGGTACCGGTCGTGTGGTTTTTTCCTTTAATAGGGTTTCTACATTAAAATCCTTGTGTTATGTGTGTATGGTTTATTACTTTATTAATTTACATTTCACATATGCATTTCTTGATTGATTGGTATATTCTGCATATTTACTGAGTATTGGTAAATAAGTTTTACTACTTATCGGTAATCAAGGAGAATAAGGACAGACAAGGTAAATTGATAGATAGTTAATTGTTTCAAAGTATTTCAAGGCATACATATTGTAGGGACTTAATAATCTGAGGTGTATTGATTCATGGATTAAAGTTTAAAAGGATAAATTTTTGAGGCCACTGATTCACCCCCCCTCTCAGTTATTACTAAAAATTGGTATTAGAGCTTGTGTGCTTAGAAGGAAGGTTTCAAGACCTAAGTAAAGATCACAAGATGAACAGACGAGATGTGCCCAAGTTGAACAAAGACAATTTTGCTTCATGGTAAAGCAAAATAAAACTCCACTTATCAAGTATTGGCAATGATATTACTCAATACTTAGATACTGAATATGTGTTGCCTACAGGACCATTGATGGTAGATCAATTAAGAGTAAAGCATGAACATAACTGCATGGTTATAGAGCTTTCTTCCTCACTCTCTGATGCTGAATTTGAGGATGTCAAAGATTGAAAAAATGCAAAGACAATGTGGGATAAGCTAAAACTTGTACATGGAGGTGATGCAAATGTTCTGAGAGCCAAAGCAGAAAGCCTTAGAGGAAAGTTTGATGATCTCAGAATGAAAGAAGGTGAAAACATCACTCAGTACAATACCAGAATAAAATAAGTAGTCAATGCTATAGAGGCATTGGAAGTACACTTGAAGAAGAGACAGTGGTAAGTAAAATCTTAAGAACCTTATTGCTTGTATATGCTATTAGAGTCTCTGCTATTCAAGAAATGAGAGCAGTAGAAAACAATATAGTCACTCTTGATAGCCTGATTGGTAGACTGATTTCATTTGAGATGAATAATTTTGATAATAGTGTCTTCCCAAGTTTAGAGTCTGCATTTAAATCTTCCATGAGAATAAGCAAATCTAGTCAAAGACACTCATCTAGAAGAGACAGTGAAAGCAAAAGTGAAGAAGAAGATCTAGATGAAATTGAAGCACTCATGGTGAGAAGAATGCTAAGAGGCAAAGGTAAATACAAAGGAAAGTTACCACTTGTATGTTTTAATTGTAAAGAGATTGGATACTTTTATGCAAGATGTCCTAACATGAGAAAAGATGACATAAGTGATAACAGATCTTTTGAAAAGAAATCTGATAGAGGTGATAACAAAGATTACAGAGGTTACCGACAATCAAAAATAAATGATACCTGAGATTACTAGGATAAAGGCAAGAAGGCTAGCTATCTAGCTGCTTGCAAAGATGAAGTTACTGACACTGAACCAAATGATGATATTGAGATAGTATTTGTAGCTATGAAGGATGATTCAAATGAAGATGAAAGGTATGAAGAAACTGCACTCATATCTAAGATTAGTATGAATGATAGATAGATTATAGATAGTGGCTGCACTCACCATATGACCGGCGACAAAGAAAAGTTTAATACTTTTGAATACTGTAAAGGTGGTACAGTAAGAATGGGAAATGATACACCTTGTCAAATTGAAGGTAAAGGAATAGTAATGTTGAATAACCTGATAAAATGTGAAAATGCTTATTGGGTAAAAGGATTGAATTATAATTTGTTGAGTGTCTCTCTGCTGAATAATTTAGGTCACAGAGTAGCATTTGAGAACAAGAAGGAAAAGATCTTCAATGAATCAGGAATACTGATTGGTACTGGTGAACAGACCAAAGGTAACTTATTCTATTTGAATGATACTAACCCCACTTGTCTGATGAATAGGAATGAAGACATATGGTTGTGGAAAAAAAGGTTGTGTCATGTGAATTTTGACAACATGATGAAAATAAGCAAGAAAAGAAGTGTAAGAGGCTTACCGATGATGAAAAAGCCAGACAACATCATGTGCAAAAATTGTCAAAAAGGTAAGATGACAAAGTCCAGTTTCAAAAGCAAAACCCATACATCTGATGATATTCTAGAATTAGTCCATACTAATTTATGTGGACCTATGAGGACAAAGAGCTATTATGGAGATAGATATTTTATTCTCTTTATTGATGATTACTCTAGAATGATGACAGTCATGTTTCTAAAAGAAAAATCTGAATCATTCAAGATGTTTAAATGGTACAAGGCTATGGTAGAAAATTAGAGTGGTAAGGATCTAAAATGTTTAAGATCAGATAGAGGAGGAGAATTTATATGAAATGAATTCACTAATTTCTGTAATGAGCATGGTATAAAAAGATAGGTTTCTACACCAAGAACACCACAGCAAAATGGGATTGCTAAAAGAAGGAATAGATCAATAATTTATTGTGCAAGAAAACTGATGATAGAGAAGAAAATCACCTAGAGCTTCTGGAGGGAAGCTGTTAGCACTGCTGTCTATACACTTAACATAGTACAATTAAGAAAGGAATGAAAGAAGACTCCTTATGAGATATGGTATGGTAAAACACCCAATGTAAGTTACTTCAAAATATTTGGCAGTCAATGTTATGTCTTAAAAGATAATAGAAATGGAAAGCTCAATGCCAAAAGTGATGAAGATATTTTTCTGGGGTATTCTACCAAAAGCAAAGCTTTTAAATGTCTACTGAAGACTTCTAACAAAATAGTTGAAAGTGCAAATGTGAAGATTGATGAATTTGCAAAAAAGAATGAGCTGGAAAGAAAAAAAGAACCATAGGACTACAACAAGTTTGAATACTATGAAGGACCCATAACTCTACCCAAGAAACAGTGCTTAAATCTAGAACAATAGAATGTTGCAATCGACAGTCAGAATGTTGTTACCGACGGTCAGGATAATAATCAAGATAATATGCAAGGTAATGAAGATCAAACTGATACACAAAGAGATGTACCTATACTTGCAAGATATGTAAGAAGGAACCATTTAGAGGACTAGATCATAGGAAATAAGAAAGCTGGTATAAGAACAAAAAGTAAGTCTTTAAACTCAAATTGCTTAATTTGTGAATTTGAACCAAAATCTATCAATGCTGCACTAGATAATAAAGAATGGATAAGTGCTATGAATGATGAGATTGAACAGATTGAGAAGAACAAGACATGGTCACTTGTCCCAAGACCAAATGACAATAATGTCATCGGTACAAAATGGATATTCAGGAACAAACTGAATGAGAATGGAGAAGTCACAAGGAACAAAGCAAGACTAGTATGCAAGGGGTATGCACAAGAGGAAGGTA
>MU227822.1:1171376-1214289 GCA_018584345.1 Thuja plicata | reverse complement strand
ATTCATGAGGACTAGTGAGAACAGTAATCTTTATTTAAAAGAAGATACTAATGCTAACACTTTGATTGCTGAAATATTTGTTGATGACATCATATTTGGAGGCAATGATATGCTATGCAAATCATTCATTGATGAGATGAGAAAATAATTTGAGATGTCTATGTTTGGAGAGATCAAGTTTTTTCTTGGTCTACAAATCATTCAACAAAGTGAAGGCATTTTCATTACATAGTCCAAATACATCAAAGAAGTCTTGAAAATATTCAAGATGGAAGATTCCAAACTTGTTGGAACACTGATGGCTACTGGATGCAAATTAACAAAGGAAGACAAGACAACAGAGGTAAATCAGACTCTATACAGATCAATGATAGGGAAACTCATGTATGTTGTACACACTAGACCAGATATTTCACACGCAGTAGGAATTGTTGCTAGACTTTATGCTAACCCCAAGGAATCACATATAACTACTGTGAAAAGAATTCTAAGATATCTAAAGAATATCAAGGAATTTGGCTTATGGTATATAAGAGAAGGCAAATTTGAAGTGAAAGTGTTTACCGATGCTGATTGGGCTAGAAATCTTGATGACCGGAAGAGCACAA
This sequence comes from Thuja plicata, assembly GCA_018584345.1. NCBI lineage: Eukaryota > Viridiplantae > Streptophyta > Pinopsida > Cupressales > Cupressaceae > Thuja > Thuja plicata. The sequence continues at coordinate 1,213,681 of MU227822.1, read as the reverse complement.
CTGGAGGAGAATTCTTTATGGGTGAAAAAATTGTCACATGGATTAGCAAGAAGCAAGGATGCATCTCTCAGTCTACTGCAGAAGCAGAATATGTTTTTGCTACTGCAAACTACTCAAATATTGCATGGATCAAACAATTGCTAGAAGGTATGCATATGAAGATCATAGAACCAATAATTATCTATTGTGATAACACCAATGCAATAAATATTTCCAAGAATATAGTCATGCATGCAAAGACCAAACACATTGCCATCAAGTATAATTATTTGAGAGAACAAGTTCAAGAAAAAGAGGTCATACTTGAATATGTGTAATCAAAAGAAGAATTGGCTGATATCTTCACCAAGTCACTGCCCAAGGATACATTTGAGTACCTCTGAAAAAGACTAGGGGTCAAACCCATGTCTAATAGTCAGTAAAAGGACTAAAGGCTGCATCAGCCATATATTATCAAAATATCATTCATGATTGATGTGAACTTCAAAGCTACATCTATATACATAAAGGTATATATCAGAACCAAGCACCAGAACATATTGATATATTGATGATGGATAAGGGAAATTCAAGGAATATATTATGGATAGAAGAAAATTGTTTGACAGAATGTCACACATTTGTAAAATATTTGTTTTCCATTGTTGTATAAAAGTTGCAAATAAATAATGACATCAAGAAGTAGAAAAGTCAAAAGAGAGAAATTGACACAGACAGAGGACACAACACATTAGAAGAAGAAACAAGGAAAGCTACTAGAATCAAATCTAAGCTAACATAGAGCTTACCGACGATCAGACATTTTTTTCGGTTATCAAAACAAACTATTTGGTAATTTGATGAATCTCAACAATTGTATTTCATATTGTATTAGTAATAGTATAGTGTGATAATATATCATGTTGCCATCAATGCCAAAGGGAGAGATTGATGACATGTAACTGATTGAATTTTTGATAATGTTAATTTGAAGATGATGCAAAACATTAAACTAGTTAATGGTTTGTAATGTCATTGATATCAACTTGATATCATCTGTATGGTCATATACATAATGCTAAAGACTTCAGAGAGTCAATGGAACAGAGGTTATGCTTTCAACAATGCATAAAAGTCAAGTATTCACTAAGTGACATACCACACTGATGGAGTGCACACCATCAGTAAAGATAGTGATAAAGTCACAGTGATGCCCGAAGAGCAGAAGACAGTGTTGCCCGATGAAGCAAAATCACAGGATGCCCAACGAGATAAAAATAGAGTTTCCCAATGAGCAAGATCTAATTATGCCTGACAGACAGAGATCCTGAAGCTAACTGAAGTCACACCAATGAAACTGGTAGTTGTCATTGACGACGAACTACAGAATTGACTGACAGAACAGAGAGATCAAAAAATGGCAAAATATCTAGTTGGGAGAGCTTAAGGATAGCCTTAACTGATTTTTTTATTTGTTTTATTCAACCATAGTTAAATAATTGATTTAAAGAAGATTTATACAGTTGGCAAGAAGATAACTACAAGATAAATCAGGAGTTAAAGCCGTAAATCAATTTGGTTGGATTGTTTTTCACGCCAAGAATCAAGAATCAAAAATTAAGGAATATCATGTCTATATAAGAGACAAGCATAAATAATTTCCACATGCAATAAGATACATAGGGAGTGAATTGAAAGAAGATGCTAAAGACAAACTGGTGAAGCTTCATACAGTCCTGATCAATCAATCTAAGGGAGAGCTAAAGAATTTTGCAGACACTGACAAACAGTAAAGCACAACATCACAGAGCAAAAAGTGTGAAGTACAAAGGAATTGATTTGATACATTGATCAGAGAGGTATTGTACATAAATAGATCTAAATATCTGCAATTCAAAGTTACATTAGAAATAGACCATTATGTTTCAGTTTAACCATTGGAGCATTAGGTCTCTTAACAGAGTAGGACTTAACCATCTTCTATAATTGAGGTATATCCTAAAAGATTACCAAAAAGGTTGACTCATGATAGTAGCATCGGTATTACCTAAAGCCTATTGACAATCTAAGAAGGAGGCTGATTCAAGGATGGTAGTAAGATGAGCATAAACCCTATTGACAGTCTAAAGGTTGATTCAAGGATGGTAGTGTAGATGCCAGATACTAAGTGATAACCTATGTATAAAAATCCTCTAACAAGGTCACACTTAACTATATGTTTGTAACCTTTAACATGGTTGGCTCCTAACATGGCTCACTTCAGAAGAGTGAAAATTTGGGGTACCGGTCCCAGTGGTTTTTTCCCTTAACAGGGTTTCCATGTTAAAATCCTTGTGTTATGTGTGTATGGTTTATTACTTTATTATTTTACATTTCACATATGCATTTATGGATTGATTGGTATACTCTGCATATTTACTGAGTATCGATAAATAAGTTTTACTTCTTATCAGTAATCAAGGAGAATAAGGAGAGACAAGGTAAACTGACAGACAGTTAATTGTTTCAAAGTATTTCATGGCATACATCTTGTAGGGACTTAATAATCTGAGGTGTATTGATTGGTGGATTAAAGTTTAAAAGGATTAATTTTTGAGGCCATTGATTCACCCCCCCTCTCAGTTATTACTAACAATTAGTTGGTGGTGGCATGTCTAGTATTGCTTTGAATTTGCTAGGTCGACCTCTATACCTCTATGGAAAACAATGAATACCAAGAGATTCCCTGTTGTGACCTCAAATGAACATTTCATTGGATTTAAACTGACCTTGTATTATTGCATTCTATCAAATATGGGTCCAAGCACTTGTAGATGATCTTTTCTAAGCGTTGACTTTGCAAGGATATCATCAACATAGTCCTCCATTGTCTTGTGGATGAGGTCATGGAAGATGGTTATCATTTCCCTTTGATACATTGCTCCTACATTTATGAGACCAAATGACATGACGTTCCAATAATAAGTGCCACAAGGACATGTGAAAACCATTTTATGTTCATCCTCTGGTGCAATACTTATCTAATTATACCCTGAAAAGCCATCAATGAGTGGTAACATTTGATGTCCTTCTATTAGATCTACTATCATATCAATGTTAGGCAAAGGAAAGTCATCCTTGGGACAAGCTTTGTTAAGATCTCTAAAGTATGTGCAAATTCAAATTTGACCACTATGCTTTGTAGCTAGTACCAGATTAGATATCCAGTCTACATATGGGATTGGTCTTATGGACTTAGCATCTAGGAGATTTTTAAAATTTTCCTTAACTAGTAATGCATCATGGGGATGCATCTTTCTCAGCTTCTATTTGACGGGTTTGGCATTGACTAGAAATGGGAGATGATGTAGCACAAGCTATGGATCTAATCTTGGAATTTCAGAGTAGGACCATGCAAAATTGATCTTCCTTTCCTGGAAGAAACTCATAAATTGTTCTCTCTCCTCTAGGGTGAGTGATTTTGCTAAGTAGATGTTTTGTGGGTTCTTGTCATCACCCAAGTTGACTTCTTCCAATTTTTTTGCTAATAATGCTGACTTTTCCTCTGTCAAGGGGAGGAGTTCCTACTTTCCATATTCTAGTACCTCAATAAGGTTTTCACTAGAATATACGTCATGTTTTGTCTTTTTATCATTTTTGTGCTAGTAAGTGCCTTTCGGTTTTCACTTACTAACGATTCTTTTTTATTTTTCAATTATGTTTGATGAACGGAAAGAGGAGCTTCCTCCCAAATTATGTTGATCTATCAAGGTCGATGGAGAAACCTGCTTTATGGTCTCCTGATGGAATTCCCTCTCTAAGTCCCATGAAATCTATGATAGCCTTGTTGAGCATTGTTTTTACACAAGCCAACTTTCTAGGATCTCGAGATTCAATTTCCTCTCTTGAAAGAATAACTATGTTATTCCCAATGTTCTTCGGGGTCGGGCAACAACCTGCTTGGTTACTCAGTTGAAGATAAATGTGAATGTTCATGAGGAGGCCTTTGCTAGTATGTTCAAGATATCAAACTGCAAAACACTTTAGTCATTTTTTGGTATTTTCTGATTTAAAATATGGGTGTTGTAAGTAAAATGCAATTTTGTATTTTCAAGATGTTGATTTTCAGAATTTAAAGACAAAATTTAAAGAGAGTAAAGTAGTGATAAATGAAACAAATTGCAAAAATGAAATCCTATGGACATAAAATATTGTGAATCCTTCCTTGTGAATTGAATGATGAAAATATTTGGAACAAACTCACGAAGCATAAATCAGACCAAGTCACAATTCAATACCCCACAGATGCAAGTGTCTGGAGAGAAGATGAACTCAGTTGTGCAAGATATTCAAAATCTATCAAATCATGAAGCCACCAAGGTGCACGCACCCAAGAGAAATATTTATCATAAATCCCAAAGATGATCTCTTCCATGCATTCATCACAACAAGGTAAATAAACAACAACAAACACCAACTAAAAGAAACGTGAATCTGAAGCACAATAAACAAGAGGCTCTTTGAAAATAATGAATAATGCAAGCATACATCCAATAATTTTGCATAGGTAGAAGCAATTCACACACCACGAATGAAGCACCAAATGTAGATTTTTATTGTATTAAGAATTTGACCTTTTACATTGATTTGTGATTACAATATATAGAGTTTTGGATCTACAACTCTGAATGTCGTAATTAGGGCATCAAAGAGTCTAAATTAATGAACATAAGATAAAAATTAAACTTTGTTGAAAGGAAACTACTGCTAATTGATATTGGATAACTTGCATGGATTCTTAAATCCATTTACAATCATTTTTCCCCTATAAGGAGGATCAAACTCGCTAAGAAGAGAAAGAGAAAAGGAGGGTTTCTTCTGAGAACTTGGAGTCTTCTTCTCGATTCTTGGATTTTTCATTGGATTCTTCATCTGGAGGCTCTTCTACTGGTGGAGATTGGTAAGAGACCCTTAGTCCCTTCAAAACAGACTCAAGTTAACAATCAATCTGATCTGGAGTTCAATTGGTGTGCAAAAATGTGATCTCGCTGGAAACACCCAGATTTTTGGACCCCGACCTCTATTCTAAAACTTTTAAGTGTTAAAAAAAAAAATTATGGTCTGAAGTTTGAACTTTTCGGAAGCCAAAAAGACCAAAATATTTGGAAGGATGAAAGGCCAAAAAATTGGAGGGCCGAAAGGCCGACAAACTTGGAAGGCTAAAAAGCCGAAAACTAGAGGGCCAAAAGGCCAAAGAATTACATTTCTTGCGGGGCTGAAAGGAAAAAAACCAAAACTTGCATGTACTGAAGGGCCTAAAAAGCTGAAAGGCCAAAAGGATAAAATGTTGAAACTTATTTGGGGGAATTCTTTTAGGTGCTAGAGATTGCTTCTTCAAAATTCTCAGTGGTCCAAGGGGTCAGTTTGGGAATACTTTCGGGTGTGCATCTGGGAGCCTCTGTATGACCTCCTGAAATTCCTCATAGTTTATCTTCTTTCTTTTAACCTTGTTGAACTTTCATTCTTGCTTTTCTTTGAAGGTAGTTAGCTCAAAAGAAAAGAACTAGATCTCCTCTTCATGGCTTGTCATCTTTGTCATCTCTTCTTTTGAATAAAATAATTATTGTGAGGCTTCCTTGGTCTCTACGCTTGCCAGAATGTCCCTGAATTGTTGGACCACTTCTTTAGATGGCCATAAGATATGCTTAACTTCATCCCAATACAAATCAAGGCCGATCCCTATGAAGAAAACATATATTTCTTCCCCCCATTCCAAGACTTTTTTCTACTTCTCCAATATGGAGGCTTGACATTTTTCATAAACGCTAATTATCTTGGTTATGCACTTGATCCAAGTCTCAAAATTGTCTAGGTCCTCACCCTCATATATATTTACCAGAATTTGGAATCACTATTTCTAAATGATATGCAAATCTTGGAGGGCGACTCACCATTTTCTTGTATCAGACTCCAGGCCACCCTCATTTTCCATCAAATCAATAAAATTTGTAGCTTCTATTAGAATAACCCTATAAGGTTTGAATACCCAATTGATGGCACCTTCCTCATACTGCTCAAAATATTCCTTCCAATCTACACTTGCTTTGATGAAGGATGGTGTTAACCCTGCTGGCATGTTTGGGGTGTTTCTCTTATCTAACACTGCCTGTAATGAGGCCTCTAGGAAGTTAGGGTCAATAGGACCAACCATTTTTTGAATGAACTTCTTCAAGGCTTCATTCTATGATGTCAATGATTTTATGGTCTCCTCATCCTTACTCATGAAACCAAGAGCATGTTTAAGCCCTAAGGATTCTATTTTCTTTCTCCCTTCCCTGGTGGGTTCCCCCAAATCTACCTCCTCAAATGTATAGTCTTCTGGAGTTTCTTTCATTTGAGAGGTGCTAGCAGATGGGATTGCAACATGTGCCTTCCAGCACCCCCTAGTGTCTTGAGTGACATAGGACATTGTCCGCGCTAGTAATATGATCTTTAATTGATGAAAATCTCACCCTAAGGATGATATATCTGTATTTTCCCCTTCATCCTCATCTATATAAGTTCTTCTCCTTAACTGGATTTCTTTATTAAACCATGTAGGCTTACTAGATGTGATGACCAACTCATATGGGGTAACTTAAAGAACTAACTCAAAATCTTGGGACCCTAGAGTCACCTCCTTATCTGGCCCTTCTTCTTGTTCCTATCTCTGTTCCCCTTCATTCATTTATCCTCGATGTTCTTCTTCCTTTTCCCTTTTCTCTTCTGCCTTGTCTTCTTCCTCCATTGCCCCATCTTGTTTTTCCTGGCCTTTGTCTTCATCTCCTGAGGAGCTAACCAACACTTTGGTATTGAGACCAGTCATGAAATTTAATGTGGTTTTCAAAGGTGACACAACCTCTATGGTTACTGATCCTCTAGGGGCCGGATGTGGCAAGGAAAAGGGCTTGATGGTGGTGGAGTAGGTGTTGGGCGATTTAGAATTGGAAGTGGAAGAGTAGTTGCAGTTGGGATAAATGGTGGTGGAGTATGAATAGGAGGTGGAAGAGTAGTTGGTGGAGCAGGAATGTGAGGGGGCATTGTAATAATAATGGTTTCTTTTGTGGGCTCATTTATAGTCACCTCTTGGGTGATTGGGGACTCTTGACTCCCAAGCCCTTTATATGCTTTAGAGCTCTTTCCCATAATAGGTATATTTAGCGTTGGATTGGTAAATTGAGTGGGAGGTGGAGTTAGGGTTACATGTGGTTGAAAAAGAGATGGACCACCTGCCTCATACCTATTTGCATAACCTAGCATGTCCTGGCCTGGGTCTGAAAAACCTTCTAGACCCTCAATGTTTGATATTTGGAACTCATCCAATCCTAGAGCATCCAAGGGGTTATCTTTCTCTTTAGGATCCTCTTGGTGTTTACAACTAGTCTCCTTTTCTCTCATTTTTTGTGACCTTGTGCTTTTGACTAGAGGGATCTCTCCCTCTTCCTCTTCTTGTGGCTCCTCTTGTATAGTTTCTAATTGTGGAGACACATAAGCTTTCTTCCTCTTATATGTCTTCTTTCCCTTTCTAGTGGCAAGAGAAGATACTCCAGAAGTGGAGGGTCTTTCATCTGGTGAAACCTGTGCTAGCCCTATGGGAGGATCTATTTTCCCAGTCATTCTTGTCTTAGGAGACTTATGCCTTGGGTTTGACCCATACTCCACTACACATTCATGGCCATATACCATGCTTGGCTTCTATGGTGGTGCCTTCTTATATCGCGACACTGCACTTTTCTCCCCGCACTGTTTATCCATCTTCTTGGGTGGATCCACAAGTGTCTTTATGGGGATGGGCTCCATTTTATAAGGATTTTGGATCCAATCTTTTTTCATGCTGATTATGTGCTTTTCTCGAAACTTAATGTCATCTTTATCAACTTCAGCGTTCATGATAGGCCTATCATATATTTTATCCAGAGTATAGATGACTTCTAATACCTCATCTGATCCAAAACATTAGGAGGAATTGGGGTCTTCAATGTGTGTTGTGAAAGGGTGAGGGACCTCCTACAGTAATCCCAAATTCTGACCTCATAATCATCTATGGAATTGATCCAATGATCTTCCAGATGGGGATCATGGACATAAAACCTACCAATTATGCAACTGTATGTTTCGATTGGGTCGAGCCTTGGCCAAACTATTTTATATAGCTGTAATGGGAATTCATCCAACTTGAAGGCCAAGGATTTGTATACCTGCATATATTTTACGGTTTACAGGCCTAGAGAAATGGGGAAGTCCCAACATTGTTTCTTCTTGTGCTTGATATGCCCATAGGTGTCTGCAAGCTTCCTGGCCATCTATAAGGTGATTACCCAATCAGATGGGTATGAGGGCAATTTCTTAGGTTTCAAAGTGGACCCTACCACTTAGATGTAGGTGAACATCTTGTACTATATATAATAATCCCCAATGGCCCTTACCTTGGTGGCTGCTTCTTTTGACATCCTTTTTGCAAAATCACCCTCAATGGATCAGATGATTGCAAAAATAAAGGCATCATTGAGTATCTTGTAGTTTTCACTGTCCTCTGACATGTTTTCCCTTTTTCTATAACTGGGGGTACACAATGTGAGGCCATGCATTGTGATCATTTGAGTTTCCCCTCTTGATGAGTCATGGGTAGTTTTCCCTTGCTGCCAATAGGTACACCATGTAGGTACTCATATAAAACTTGGGGTTGTGTTTCACTACCACTAGCTATTCATCATACTTGACACTGATGATGATCCCCCAATCGAACCTAGACTTTCAGCCTTTGATTCTTTCTATCATATGAATCATCCAATTCTCTAGTTGGGAGGATTGTGGTAATCCATATACTCAGCTTAGCAGTGTTATGGTTGCCTTGACATCATCCTTCATGTATCCCATCCTTAAGTCTATCTTGTCCAGCTTTATTTTGTGGAGAGGTTGCTCGAGGTAATTTTTATTGACTATATCATAGGCCTCTTCCCCTTTTTTATTGAACCACAAGTTTCCCTTCTCTATGAAAAAGTCATAGAACTTGTCTATGCCTTTGTGGAGGTGGAAGAAATCCTCTATGATGTATGGCCTAATATCCAATACTACTTGGCCTTCTTTATTCTAAACCACCCTTTTGTCAGAGTCATAATGGTTTGCCAAGGTCATGATAAGTTCAGATGAGGTCATGACCACTGGGTGGGCTACCACATTGACTAGTCCTTCTAATGCCAGTGAGGTAGAATGCTCTAATCTCCTGACTGGTTGGGAACACCTGGTCATGAAGTCATCCCAATCTACATTCCTAATATCAGTATCAATGATTTCAATGTGCTTGTTGCCAATTTTGGAAGGGGGAGTGTTCCCCTTGTCTAGGTACTTCATGGGTGACGTAGTCTTTTTCTCAGGCATTCCTGCAATGAAACATGCAAGTATTAGTATTTTATTTGAAGAAAAACTAAAAGAAAGCTAACTAATCTAAGAAAACAAAGGTAAAACAACTCTCTAAGTAGTTAGAATGCAGTTTTTGCACTTTTAGTGTTTCAAGCGCTGAAAATTGGTTCGGTGTCCAAAAAGGCCAAACATGCCAAAAAAAAATGATAAAGGGTAAGCATTTATCATAACTTTTGGCATGCAAAAGCTTGAAAGTTTATATAGATGCTGAAAGTATGGATTGGTTTGCAAACTTTGAAAGTCCAAATTGGTTTGCGAACTCTAAAAGGTCAAAATTGAACACTTTTGGAGATTCAGAGTTGTCGGTGTTTCAAACCTTTAGGAGGTCTGAAAGGCCAAAAATTCTAAAACCCCAAGGGACACTTGGGTGATAGAGAAAAACACACTTATTGGCCTTTTGGAGGCTAAAAACCTGTGAAAAAGGTCACGACTAGAACCGAAAGAAAACCTAACCTAAAAAAAAAAATGATAAAGACTTGACCTGACCCAACAAGGATGGACTCCCCTACTGAGGTCAAAGGCATCCACAAGGCCTTAGGAGACTGGGGGGAGGGGAAGCCAACACAAAGTGGGATGGACAAGCACTAGGTGCAAAAAACCTAACCTAAAAATGTGAAGAAAGAAAACACTAAGCGGTGAGGGAGGAACCTACCTTGAATGAGATGAGAGCAGAGGAGGAAAAAACGATGAACCTTGAAGATGTGGGGCGAGCATACAAAAAGAGAAAGAGAAAAAATATCAAATTCATGAGCTCTCAAGATGCCAAAGATCAAAAAGAGCGAAGTGATTAAATTAGGGCTCTTTAGCCTATTTATAACCCGCGACATACGTCAGCACTTTTGGTGTTTTGATATCTGAAACACTAAAAACCCAAAGCTAAACATCCTTGGCCTTTCAGTGTTTTCAGAGGCCGAAACACCGAAAGGGCTGAATTTTGGCCTTTTAGTCATTTTGGTATTTTGGGGGACTTTGGTCCTCTGAAAGGCTGAAAAAGCGTCTTCTTCTATCTGAATCTTGACAACACTTTTTCGAGACTAACTTGGTGGGGCTTGGAGGGGGCAGACATGAAAAAGGTGAAAGACAAGAAAAGGGGTTTCCCCATGATCAGAGGACCAAAAATGGGGTGTATGTTATGGAGCCACAACAAATAGCCATGACTAAAGGAGGAATGACCAAGGATTTTCTCTATCATCATTACTATTGTAGGCTGTAGCTTTGTAGTAGAACAAACCCAAGAGGTGTTGGTGTCGAAAAATCTTTCAATGACCTCCAATCTGAGGTTTTCTACTAGTTTCCCAGTGTGTGTTTATGTGTATTCATTTCTTGACCTTTGATTGTGGTAACCGAAATGTTTTCCAACTACTCGCGACCTTCACCAAGTAGACCAAGGTTTCCCGGAAAGAGCTTTGCTGCCAGTCAGGCCTTCATAGCCCCAAATTTTTTTTCCCCAAATCCCAAGCATAACCTTGCTCTACTATTGGTCAGGTGTTCATAGCCCCAGTAGAGGTTGTCATAGTCACCCAAGTCTATATTACCTGCTAGGATGTAGCTTTCTTTCTTTGGGAGTTCTGTCTTTTGGGTAGTCTATTTTATTTCTTCCTTGTGCTTTTGAAATGTATCAAGCCCCAGACGTTCATGTGCTTCATGGTTCATGTCCATAAAAAAATTTCTTCATATTTGATTTGATCTTAGCAACTATTAGGCTGTGCCACCCGGATCTCACACTTGTGACCTCTTTGGGACACTTTTTTTTTGTGTGTGCTTTCCTTCTTCTCTCTTCAGCTATTCCTCTCATCTTTTTATATCATCTCTGCATTTATCCAGAATTGGGTTTTGGGATCGGTGGGTACCAAAATCTACACACTAGTGCTGGTAACAACTTACAAATGCTCAAGAAACCATCACTCTCAAGTGTTTCTTTTTAGTGTGTTTCATGATTAGGATGACCGAGTTTTGAACTTCTTGTCCATCATTGATAGCTGTCACCACTTTTCCTTTTGAACAATATTCTTTGCGTTGCACGTCTCTTTGGAGAAATTGACTAAGAAATACCTTTGATACAATCTATGGACTACCTTGGAATGGATCCAAGAAAACACTGACCCAAAAAAAAAAAACAAGCCTCGACAAAAGAAAGGAAGAAAGGACTGATGGCGAGGTCGACGAACAAAAAGAAAAAGGGAAAGAAAAGAAAAGAACTAAAAAAAGGACTATGGTACAAGGGACTAAAGGCAGTCCCACTTAGGATCCAAAGAAGTGTTTGAGGAATTTTCCATTGACTATAAATGGGGTCAACTCTCCATTCAATGTGCTGATCCTAAAAGTGTTTTCCCCCAGGATCTTTGATATCTGATAAGGGCCTGTCCACAATCTTTGGAACTTGGTATGGTTGCCCGACTTTTCTTTCACTTTATCCCACATGAGGATAAGGTCAGAGATCCTAAAGGCTTTAATGGTAGCTCTCTTTTCGAACCACCTCTTGACTATGGCTTGATGCTTTAATACATGCTGCAAAGCCAATGTTTGTTTCTCCTCTAGGTTAAGGAGATTCATGAGCTTGACTTGTACTTGATCTTCTCCTCCCACATATTGGCCCATGAATCTCAGGATTGGGATTTTTAAGTTCATAGGGAAGATAATTTGTAAGTCATAGACTATTTGGTATGGAGATGTCCCTAGGGAATTTTTTATCCTTACGTGATCAGTCCACAAAGCGTATTTCAGTTGCATGTGCGAATCCTTGGGGTTGTCATTCAAGAGGTGTTTAATCACTATTGTTAAGGTCTTGTTTGTAGACTTTGCTACACCATTGCCTTGTAGATAATAATTTGAAGAGAACTTGAGGATTACCTAGTTTTCAAAGGCCCATTGTGTGAGTGAGGTAGAAGACAAAAAGGGAGCATTGTCACATACCAGATAGAATGACATCCCAAACCTAGTTATGATGCGCTCCTCCAAGAATTTGGTCATGACCTCTGTAGTACAATTCTTTAGTGCTTGAGCCTCCATCTAGCATGTGAAGTAGTCGGTAGCTGTCAAAATGAACTTGTGTCCTTCAGATGAAGGGGGGTTAATCACTCCAAAAAAATCTAAGCCCCATTGGGAAAATAGGTGTACCTCATATACCGGCTATAAGGGCATTGCTGGATTTCTCTCTCGAGTTGCGCTTGTTTGGCAGGTGTGGAAAGATCTCAGATGCTCACTAGTGTCTTTGAATATTGTAGGCCAGAAATATCCATCCCTCAAGATTTGTTGAGCAATTGCATCAGCTGATCCATGCCCCACTCCATATTTGTCATGAAAGTCTTCTAGGACTTTGTTTGCCTCAAGTCTATTTAAGCACCTTGGGTGCAGACCCTCATAATTGTATTTATACAGTTGTCCATTTTTCAACATGTAGGAGTTGCTTTTGATTCTCATAGCTCTCCTCTAGGAACTATTCATCTCTTATGGGAAATTATTCTGCAATAAATAATACACTATGTCTTGATACCATACATTGGTGATCACACCTTGATTGATGTAGGTTTGGTAGACTAGACATTCTTCAATGTCAGAGATCAGCTTCGTCAGGCCTTGGCCCCTTAATAGTTTCATTGGTTGGATTTTGAGGTCAAACTCTCAGAGGATTTCCATCCATTTTCCTCTCTACTCTCCTATCTCATTCTGCATCAAAAGAGACTTCATGGCTGTGTCGGGAACTATCCCAATGACTTTGCTTCTCAAGATGTAATGTTGGAACTTCTTTACTACTTTGATGAGAGAAAATGACTGTTTATCTAGGTTTGGGACCTGATTTCAACATCTTTGAAAGGGAAACTCATGAAGGCTACGGGTCTTTTGTCTTCACTATTGTTCTTCTGTGTGAGGATGCATGCACATGAGTATTCTGATGCAAAAGAGTAAACCTTGAAAGGGATGGTGTAGTCAGGGCTGACAAGGACCGATGCCGTAGAAATAGCACTTTTTATTTCCTCAAAAAACTTCTTTTCTAGGAGGGTCCATTCAATATTGACATCTTTCTTGAGCATGTTGTTTAATAGTTTTACTATCTCTACGAATCCACTAATGAACTTCCTCATGAAGTTGATCTTCCCAAAGAAAGATTTCAGCTCTTTGCAGCTATGTCGCGGTGTCAACATTATAATGGAATCTACCCTTTTGGGGTCTACGACTATCCCCTTTTTGGAGATGATATGTCCCAAGAGTTTGCCTTCAGTTACCCCAAACACACACTTCTTGGTATTGAGGGAAATCCCAAATTCCCTGCATCTTTGAAGGCATTTTCTGAGATCATTTAAGTGGTCAGCTCTTTGTTTTGAGAAGATTGTGAGATCATCCATGTAGATGATAATTCACCTCCCAACTAGTCATTTGAAAGATATGTCCATTTCCCTTTAAAAAGTGGCCCCAACGTTAATCAGTCCTAAAGACATCCGGTGGTAGGCGAAGGTTCCCCATTTAGTTGTGAATGATGTTTTCAGCCTGTCCTCTTCCTACACCATCACCTGGTTGTAACCCAAGTAACCATCCAGAAATGAAATCATTTGAGACCCATTGACCTTTTATAGAACTTCATCAAGAGATGGGAGTGGGTAATTATCCTTTTGAGAGGATTTTTTAAGGTTCTGAAAGTCTACACATAATCTGATCTCTCCAGTATTCTTTCTTACTGGCACCAAGTTCGTAACCCAAGTAGAATGCTAGATTGGGAAGATGATCCTGGAATTGAGCAACTTTTGGAGTTCATTTTGGATCAGGGGTTCCATAGTAGGGTTTACAGGCCTTTTTCATTGCCTAAAAGGCTTGGAATCTAGCTTCAGGGGGATGTTGTGTACTATGACGGAGGTGTCATATGTTTTCAATTCTTTATAGCTCTAGGCTATGACATCTCGATATTAGGTGAGAAGATGGACCATTCTCTCCTTCTCTTCTTTGGTTCCCACTTTTTTGATGTGGAACTCTCTAGGTTCCTCTTCTGTGCCAAGGTTGTATGTATCACATTCTTTACCATCTGGTGCTATGTCAGGGTGTCTCTTCACAGAAGTCCTATCACTATCAAAAATCCTTTCCAGCTCTACCATCCCTTTTGGTATAGCATTAGTCCTCAGGTTTATGATGCCATGGTCATTGAGGTCCTAAGGGTTGATTTATTGTTCCTTTGTTTCTTCCCTTTTTTCATCTATGATGTGTTTTTTGAACACACCTGCGCACATGAGGAATTCTAGGATGTGTTGGTCATCTTGGAAGACTTGGAAATTAGTGATGTTATTTGGGATGGATGGCATTGTGATGAGTTCAACCAAAAAAATCTTTAATTGTGACTTCTCCATTGGATGTAGTGAACTAGCAAATACAACTAGGGAATCCATAATAAAATTCTTCCTTTGTGGGATAGATTGGATGTTGAAGGATTTGAATTCATTGATCAAATCCTATGCTCTATTTTGGTAGGCTGAGAGCCTTTTTTCATTGCAACAATACTAGCTGTGGACTTTCTTAATGACCAATTGGGAATCTCCTTCCACCATCAAGGCCTTTATTCCTTTCTCATGGGCTAGGAGGAGTCTACGGATCAATGCCTCGTACTCTGGAACATTGTTAGTGCATCAAAATTGTAACCTATATGCAACGTAAGAAGACTTACCTCTTGGGTTAATGATTTTGATCCCCGCTCCTTCTCCTTGTTTACATTTAGACCCATCGAAGTGTAGCCTCCAAATCCATTATTTCCCTGTGAGGCTTGACTTGGTGGGGGCCCTTTGAAACCTACAGTTTTGGTCCTTTGATCCTTATTTTCATCACTATTGAGGCAAGTTTATTTTCCTTCTCCTGTTCCCAAGGTATATTCAGGTTCGTAGATTCCTGTATCTTTGATTCTTTCATCTCCCAATAATCCCCTATAGGGTGGACAAGCTCCATCATCCGAAGTGCTCCAATCTCTCAATATATTTAGTGGAGGACTTTTTCCATCCGAGTCTGATTCATTGTCTTGATTTAGGTTTGAAATTCTTTGATTGGTTGGATTCTCTTCCTTTGTTAAAGGGTGACTCTCATTTGCCACCTTGAAGCTATCTTCTTGCACCACATGTACTTCCCACACCTTCTCAGGTAGGGTAATTTAAGATAATAATTGGGATAGTGACTCCTGAGATTTGGGGCATGTGAATTCTTAATTGCCTGCTTGGTGTAGTCAACAATATCCTGGTAACAACAAGCTGTTTGGGTCAGTATCCCACTCCAGGTATTTCAGGCTTGTGGTCATACTATTGATAAAGTTTTTAAAGATAAAATCATCAAAAGATAACTCTAGGAGGCCCTGGATGGGGCTATGGTCTGAGTCTCTGCTATCCTAGATCTAAATTATGAGTATGTCATCCATCTGGTAAGTTCCTAAGTCAGTTTGTGTGAACATTACTTCATTAGGAGCATTATACTCTGTGATCATCCTTTTAAGTTTTGGTTTGACATCTATCTTTATTTGGTTGTTCAACCCCCTCCATGGTAGCCAAAGTTGAGTGAAGTCTGTAGAAAACCAACCTCTCAGGCATCGGGTCCATTCTCTACTTAGAAACATTCCATAGGTCCCAGGGATGTCCACTATGTGTATATCAATGTGTTCTTGTATCCTTGGATTTGCAACCAATTGAATGTGTATGTCCTTGAGCACGCCGATCACTTTGACTTCAATTTTTTCCAGTTGTATCACCAATTGGTTGGTGATCCAGGGCACCATTCCCAAATTTTGCCAAATTGACGAGGGCATGACATTGCACGATGCTCTGGAATCAATCAAGAAGTTATGTAAATTATTCCCAAACATCCGTAGGCTGAGTAAGAAAGGAGGTACATCCATCTTGTCCTTGAACATTGTGGGGAAAGCCTCAGAAGTATTGATATTGGATGTGGGGTCTCTTGTATTACTAGCTGGAGAACCTTGCTTTGAATGGTCCAAAGATTTCAAAAGAGCTTCTTTCTGAGATGGGAAACCTTGTAATAATTCAAACATAGATATGTTCACTTTAGTCCTTTTTAACTCTTTGACCACGCTATACTTGTCACTTGACCATGTTGTGCTCCTATAACCAACAAAGGTGTTTTGGGGAGGATTTGCAGGGGAATTTGGCCCTTTAGGAGGCATGGCGTTGTTGCTAGCCCAAAGATCTACTGGGGTGGGATGTTTTCCTGGGGGTACACCATCGGTGAGAGGTTCCTTCCTACTTCAAATGTTGTATGAGTTTTGTTGATCATTCTGGAAGGCATGTACTTTAGAATAATTAGGCTCATTCTCTCTCTAGAAGGGAAAAACAAACTCATCTTCTCCTTCAAAAGCATCTGAGCCCTCCTCCTTTCTAGACTCATAGGAATCAAACACCATAGCATTAAATTGTACCAGGGTCTCCTTTGGATTTTGGATGTAATGATCACGAGAGTTGTTCCCATATCCATCATTGCCTTGGTGTGAATTTGGAGCCCCAAAAAAATTAGCCTCTGAAGCCTCATAAGCATTGGCATTGTCTGTTGGGATGCTACTATTATTTGGTCTGGTGTTCCATGGCCTGTTTGGCCTTTTCTACCCAAATGGCTTCTCTTGTGTATTATTGTTTCTATATGTATTGAAACTTTGGTTTGGATTTTGAGGGTATGTATTAGGACTGGTGGATGTACGCTGGTATCCACCTTGGATTTGGGGTGGATTTAACTTCATCCTAGTGAGCTTGTTGGTGAGTTGTGACAAGGTTTTCTTCATGGCATCCAGCTCAGAGGCCATGAGAGTATCAGGCTTAGCTTGGGGCATAATCCTCTACTTTATGAATGCTGATTTATGGGCTTCATAGCCCAGATAAGTAATAGATGGGGGCAAGGCTGCAAATGGTTGCGCCAGACTAGGATTTAGCATGGGTATGTGAGCGGTCGAGGCTTGATTGTTTTCAACAAATGGATGTGGGATAGAAAGGTTACTCATGGCGGGTGTGGCTGCATAGTTTCCTTCTTGTGGGTCCATCTGCTAGGTGAATGTGACTGCTTCATTGTACACCTTTTCCATCATGTCTCTATCCACCGGGGGAAGTCTTCTTAGAAAGGTTGAGGTGAAAGGGTCCAAAGATTTCAAGTAAAATTGTATGACAGCCTCATCTGATATGGTGTAAGGAGCTTCCAAATTTTGATGCATTTTGTGAAAATGATGATTGAACATAGAAATGGGTTCCTTAGGATCTTTCCTCATGGTGATGAACTGGTGATGTGTTCTGGCGGGACCCACATACAACTTGAATTGATTGAGGAATTTGGTTTCAAATTCATTCCATGTAGAGATAGACCCTCATGGTAAGTTTAGGTACCAATTGTATGCAAAATATCCCAAAGTGTATGGGAATAGATGAAAACAACATCTTGGTGGGAAATCTCTTTATGGTTACAAATTTCTTTGAAGGCACAAATGTGTTCTTCTACTGTCCTTGATTCGCCATATATGAGTCAGGTGCAAAACTTCTCTAGATTTTTGGGTAACTCATGGATCTTCCCAAAAAAATTTAAAGGTGAGCTGGTTATGTTGGTGAAAAGGCCATCAGATGTGGCTATTGCAAATTATGATTTTTCACATTCTAATTTTGGTCTATGGCTGTTATGACAGTCGGGGCAGAAATATGTGATTGTTGTCCAAGAGAATTCTGGGACTCGGCAAGGTGGTGAGAAGATTTCTCTTTGGTATTTTCTTTGTCACTACAAGCTCTATGATGGTGGGGGAATTCAAGGAACTCACCTCTCTTTGGAGATGATCTAAGCACTCACTCGAATCTCTCTAGAGAGAAAGATCCAATGTTATCCAAATTTTGAGTCTTGAGGCCCTCCTTCTAGTGCCACTTTTGTTGAGCGTTGTTTTTACACAAGCCAACTTGCTAGGATCTCGAGATTCGATTTCCTCTCTTAAAATAATAATGACATTATTCCCAAGGTTCTCTAGGGTTGGGTCATAACCTACTTGGTTACTCAGTTGAAGATAAATGTGAATGTTCATGAGGAGGCCTTTGTTGGTATGTTCAGGACATCAAACTGCAAAACACTTTAGTTCTTCTTTGGTATTTTACATTTTAAAATATGAGTGTTGTAAGTAAAATTCAATTTTGTATTTTCAAGATGTTTATTTTCAGAATTTAAAGATAAAATTTAAAGAGAGTAAAGTAGCAAGAAATGAAGCAAATTGAAAAAATGAAATCCTACGGACATAAACTATTGTGAATCCTTCCTTGCAAATTGAATGATGAAGAGATTTGGAATAAACCCATGAAGCATAAATCAGACCAAGTCACAATTCAATACCCCACAGATGCAAGTATTTGGAGAGAAGATGAATTCACTCGTGCAAGATATTCAAAATCTATCAAATCATGAAGCCACCAAGATGTGCACAACCACAAGACAAATTTATCGTAAAGCCCAAAGATGATCTCTTCCATGCATTTGTCATAGCAAGGTAAATAAACAACAACAAACTCCAACTAAAAGAAACATGAATCTGAAGTACAATAAACAAGAGGCTCTTTAAAAATAATGAATAATGCAAGCATACATCCAATAATTTTGCATAGGTAGAAGAAATTCACACACCATGAATGAAGAACCAAATGTAGATTTTTATTTTATTAAGAAGTATACCTTTTACATTGATTTGTGATTACAATATATAGAGTTTTGGATCTACAACTCTGAATGTCATAATTAGGGCATAAGAGAGTCTAAATTAATGAACATAAGATAAAACTAAAAATTGTTGAAAGGAAAATACTTCTAACTAATACTAGATAACTTGCATGGATTCTTAAATCCATTTACAATCAGTTTTCCCCTTAAGGAGGATCAAACTCGCCAAGAAGAGAAACATAAAAGAAGGAGGGTTTCTTATGAGACCTTGGAGTCTTCTTCTCGATTCTTGGAGTTTTCCTTGGATTCTTCATCCGGAGGCTCTTCTGGCAGTGGAGACTGGTAAGAGACCCTTAGTCCCTTCAAAACAAACTCAAGTTAACCATCAATCTGATCTAGAGTTCAACTGGTGTGCAAAAATGTGATCTCACTGGAAACACCCAGATTTTTGGACCCCAACCTCTACTCTGAAACTTTTTAGTGTCCCAAAAATTTTAAGTGTTAAAAAAAAAAATTATGGTCTAAAGTTTGGACTTGTCGGAAGCCGAAAAGGACAAAATATTTGGAAGGCTGAAAGGCCAAAAAATTGGAGGGCCAAAAGGCCAAAGAACTTGGAAGTTTGAAAGGCCAAAAACTGGAGGGCCAAAAGGCTGAAGAATTACATTTCTTGTGGGGCCAAAAGGAAGAAACACCAAAACTTGCATGTCTTGAAGGGGATGAAAGGCCAAAAGGCTAAAACTCTGAAACTTTCCTTAGGGAATTATTTTAAGTGCTGGAGATTGCTTCTTCAAAATGCTCAGTGGTCCAAGGGGTTAGTTTGGGAATACTTCTGGGTGTGCAACCCGGAGCCTCTGTATGACCTCCTAAACTTCCTCATAGATTATCTTCTTTCTTTTCACCTTGTTGAACTTTCATTCTTGCTTTTCTTTGAATGTAGTTAGCTCAAAAGAAAAGAACTGAATCTCCTCTTCATGGCTTGTCATCTTTGTCATCTCTTCTTTTGAATAAAATAATTTTTGCAAGGCTTCCTTGGTCTCTACACTTGCCATAATGTCCCTAAATTGTTGGACCACTTCTTTAGATGGCCGTAAGATATGCTTAGCTTCATCCCGGTACAAATCAAGGCCAATGCCTATGAAGAAAACATCTATTTCTTCCACCCATTCCAAGACTTCTTTCTGCTTCTCTAATATGGAGGCTTGACATTTTTCATAAATGCTATTTATATTGGTTATGCGCTTGATCCAAGTGTCAAAATTGTCTAGCTCCTCACCCTCATATATCTTTACCAGAATTTGGAAGTGTTGTTTCTTAATGATCTGCAAATCTTGGAGGGCGGCTCACCATTTGCTTGTCTCAGACTCTAGGCCACCCTCATTTTCCATCAAATCAATAAAATTTGTAGCTTCTATTAGAATAAACCTATAAGGTTTGAATACCTGTTTGATAGAACCTTCCCCATATTGCTCAAAATATTCCTTCCAATCTGCACTTGCTTTGATGAAGGATGGTGTTAACCCTACCAGTAGGTATGGGGTGTTTCTCTTATCTAACACTTCCTGTAATGAGGCCTCTGGGTAGTTGGGGTCAATAGGACCAACCATTTCGTGAATGAATTTCTTCAAGGCTTCATTCTATTCTGCCAAGGATTTTATGGTCTCCTCATCCTTACTCATGAAACCCAGAGCATGTTTAAGCCCTAATACTGCTAGTGTCTTGCTCCCTTCCCTGGTGGGTTTCCCCAAATCTACCTCCTCAAATGTATAGTCTTCTGGAGTTGCTTGCATTTGAGAGGTGCTAGCGTATGGGACTACAACTTGTGCCTTCCAGCGCCCCCTAGTGTCTTGAGTGACATAGGACATTGTCTGCACTGGTAATATGATCTTTGTCTGATGAAAAGCTTGCCTTAGGGATGCTATATCTATATTTTCCCCTTCATCCTCATCTATATAAGTTCTTCTCATTAACTGGATTTCTTTAGTAAATGATGTAGGCTTACTATATGCGGTAAAAGGCTCATAGGGGTAACCTGAAGAATTGAATCCAAATTTTGGGACCCTAGAGTCAGCTTTATCTAGCCATTCTTCTTGTTCTTGTCTCTCTTCCCCTTCATTCATTTATCCTCAGTCTTTTTCTTCCTTTTCCCTATCCTCTTTTGCTTTGTCTTCTTCTTCCATTGCCTCATCTTATTTTTATTGGCCTTTGTATTCATCTCTTGAGGAGCTAACCAACACTTCAGTATTCAGACTAGTCATGACCTTTAATGTGGTTTTGAAAGTTGACACAACCTCTATGGTTACTGATCCTCTAGGGGTCAGGATCTGGAAACATAAAGGGCTTGATGGTTGTGGAGTAGGTGTTGGGAGATTTGGAATTGGAAGTGGAAGAGTAGTTGGAGTTAGGAGAAATGGTGGTGGAGTAGGAATAGGAGGTGGAAGAGTAGTTGGTGGAGCAGGAATGTGAGGGGGAATTGTAATAATAATGGTTTCTATTATGGGCTCATTTATAGTCACCTCTTGGGTGATTGGGGACTCTTGATTCAAGAGCCCTTGATATGCTTTAGAGCTCTTTCCCATAATAGGTATATTTGGCTTTGGATTGGTAAATTGAGTGGGAGGTGGAGTTAGGGTTACATGTGGTTGAAAAAGAGATGGAACACCTTCCTCATACCTAGTTGCATAACCTGGCGTGTCCTGGCCTAGGTCCAAAAAACCTTCCAGACCCTCAAAGTATGACATTTGGAACTCATCCAATCCTAGAGCATCCAAGGGGTTATCTTTCTCTTTAGGATCCTCTTGGTGTTTACAAATGTTCTCCTTTTCTCTCCTTTTCTGTGACCTTGTCCTTTTGACTAGAGGGATCTCTCCCTCTTCCTCTTCTTGTGGCTCCTCTTGTACAGTTTCTAATTGTGGAGACACAGAAGCTTTCTTCCTTTTATATGTCTTCTTGCCCTTTCCAATGGTAGGAGAAGATTGTCTAGAAGTGGAGGGTCCTTCATTCGGTGAAACTTGTACTGTCCCCATGGGAGGATCTATTTGCCAAATTATTCTTGCCTTAGGATCCTTGTGCCTTGGGTTTGACCCATACTCCACTGCATGTTCATGGCCATATATTGTGCTTGGCTTCTATGGTGGTGCCTTCTTGTATTGCGACACTGTACTTTTCTCCCCGTGCTATTTATCCACCTTCTTGCGTGGATCCACTAGTATCTTTATAGGGATGGGATCCATTTTATAAAGCCTTTTGATCCAAGCTTCTATCATACTGCGTATGTGTCTATCCCGGAACTCAATGTCATCATTCTCATCTTTATCAACTTTAGCGTTCATGATAGGCCTATATATATTTTATCCAGAGTATAGATGGCTTCTAATACCTCATCTGGTTCCTACTCCCAAACCTTAGGAGGAGTTGGGGTCTTCAATGTGTGATGTGCAAGGGTGAGGGACATCCTGCAGTAATCCCAAATTTTGACCTCATACTTATCTATGCAATTGATCCAATGATCTTCTAGATGTGTCTCATGGACATAAAACCTGCCAATTATGTGACTGTATGTTCCAATTGGGTCAAACCTTGGCCGAACTAGTTTATATAGCTATAATGGCCATTCATCCCACTCGAAGGCCAAGGATTTGCATACCTTCATATATTATAAGGTGTATGGGCCCAGAGAAATGGGGTAGTCCCAACAATGTTTCTTCTTATGCTTGATATGCTCATAGGCGTCTGCAAGCTGCCTGGCCATCTCTAAGGTGATTACCCAATCAGATGGGTATCAAGGAAATTTCTTAGGTTTCAAAGTGGACCCTACCACTCTGGATGTAGGTGAACATCTTGTACTATATATAATAAGTCCCAATGGCCCTTACCTTGGTGGCTACTTCTTCTGACATCCTTTTTGCAAAATCAGTCTCACTAGATTAGATGATCGCAAAAATGAAGTCGTCATTGACTATCCTGTAGTCTGGGCTGTCGTCTAATATGTTTGCCCTTTTCTATAACCGTGGGTACACAATGTGAGGCCATGCATTGGGATCATTTGAGTTTCCCCTCTTAATGAGACCTAGGTAGCTCGCCCGTTCTGCCAATAGGTACACCATGTAGGTACTCATATAAAACTTGGGGTTGTGTTTCACTGCCACAAGCTGTTCATCCAACTTGTCGCTGATGATGGCCCCCTAATCAAACCTAGACTTGTGGCCTCTGATTCTTTCTATCAAGAGAATTGTCGAATTCTCTAGTTGGGAGTATTGTGGTAATCCATATACTCAACTTAGAAGTGTTATGGAAGCCTTGATATCATCCTTCATGTATCCCCTCCTTAAGTCTATCTTGTCCAGCTTATTTTTGGGGAGAGGTTGCTCAAGGTAATTTTTATTGACTATATCATATGCCTCTTCCCTTTTATTATTGAACCACAAGTTTCCCTTCTCTATTAAAAAGTCATAGAACTTGTTTATGCCTTTGTGGAGGTGGAAGACATCCTCTATGAAATTTGGCCTAATATCTAATACTACTTGGGCCTCTATATTATAAACAACCCTTTTGTAAGAGTCATAATGGTTTGCCAAGGTCATGATCAATTCAGATGAGGTCACGGCCACTGGGTGGGCTGTTGTGTTGATCGATCCTACTAATACCAATGAGGTACAATCATCTGAACTCCTGATTGGTTGGGAACACCTTGTCAGGAAGTTATCCCAATCTACATTCCTCATATCAGTATCAGTGATTTCAATGTGCTTGTTGCCAATTTTGGAAGGGGGAGTGTTCCCCTTGTATAGGTACTTCATGGGTGATGCAGTCTTTTTCTCAAGCATTCTTGCAATGAAAAATGATAGTATCAGTATTTTAGTTGAATAAAAACTAAAAGAAAGATGACTAATCTAAGAAAACAAAGGTAAAACAGCTCTCTATGTAGCCATAAATGCAGTTTTCACACTTTCAGGCCTTTCGGGGTTTCGGGTGCCAAAAATTGGTTCGATGTCCAAAAAGGTTGAACATGCAAAAAAAATCGTTAAAGGGCAATCATTTATCAGACCTTTTGGCATGCAAAAGCCTGAAAGTTTCTACAAACGCCGAAAGTCTGAATTGGTTTGTGAAATCCAAAAGTACAAATTGGTTTGCGAACTTTGAAAAGCCAAAATCAAACACTTTTAGAGATTCAGAGTTGTCAGTATTTTGGACCTTTCGGAGGCCTGAAAGGATGAAAATGTTGAAACCCTGAGGGACACTTGGGTGATAGACAAAAACATATTTTTCGGCCTTTCGGAGGCTGAAAACCTGTGACAAAGGTCACGAGTGGAACCAAAAGAAAACCTAACCTAAAAAAATGAGAATGAATTGACCCAACCTGACAAGGATGGACTCTCCTACCAAGGTCAAGGGTGTCCAAAAGGCCTTAGGAGACCAGGGGGAGTGGAAGCCAACACAAACTAGGATGGACAAGCACCAGGTGCAAAAACCCTAACCTAAAAATGAGAAGAAAGAAAACACTAAGTGGCGAGGGAGGAACCTACCTTGAATGAACTGAGAGAGGAGGAGGACAACATGATGAACCTCAAAGATGTGGGGTGAGAAGGTACAAAGAGTGAGAGAAAAAATCCTAGAGTCACGAGATCTTGAAATGCCAGAGATCAAAAAGAGCAAAGCGATTAAATTAGGGCTCTTTATCCTATTTATAACCTGTAGCACACATCAGCGCTTTCGGTGTTTCGGTATCCAAAACATTGAAAACCCAAAGCTAAACATTTTTGGCCTTTCATTTTTTTTAGAGGTCGAAACACCAAAAGGGCCAAATTTTGGCCTTTTAGTCATTTTGGTATTTTGGGGGACTTTGGTCCTATGAAAGGCTGAAAGGGCCAAAAGGCTAAAAAAGGTTTCTTCTTCTATTTGAATCCTGACAAAACTTTTTTGAGACTGACCTGGTGGGGACTGGAGGGAGGTTAAACATGAAAAAAGGCAAAAGAAAAAAAAAGGAGGGTCCCCATGGTCAGAGGACCAAAAATGGGGTGTGTGTTGTGGACCCACAACAAGCCTCATAATTTTCAAAGATATCCATATCAGGCGGTCCTTGTTGATCCCACTTTATTAGTTCTGGGTGTACAAGACATAGTCCCTCATTTTGGGTTGACTCTGTTTAGTTGAAGGGGACTACAGAGATGGTTCTGAGAAACCTAGATTGTGATGTGGATGCACCACCTAAGGAATTGCTATCGATATGTTTATCAATACAGGGTTGGTTGTCTATGGTTAATTGATCGAACATATCATCAAGGTGTATGGTGGTGGTTGACCATGCGAAAAAGTCTGGGATTGAAGGTTTGGATTCATGAAGGAATATCCACTCATACTCATGGGATTTAGTTTTTCTAGAACGCTCGTCAAATGCCTCACTTCCCTTATTATCATGGATTTCTTGGTTGATGTTTAATCGGGATTGAGAGGTTTGCACTTTGGTAGGAAAAAACTATTATAATATGTTTCTTATCAAGATGTGTTCTGGGTTTTGTCCTTGGTGTAACTCTTCTATTTATTCTTGATCAACTTGTATGTCTCAGGTGATAGGACTAGTTCTTTGTTTCCTATAGCCTAACCCTCTCTTATTTCTTTGGGTTGGTAGGAGTGATAATTCTATTAAGCCTTGTTGTCTTTCCCCCAGACTAGCTGTAGCATCATACCTAAATTTTTGCAGCATTGTATAGCCAGTTCCATAGTTTGATATGGGTAGGGGTTGTTGAAGTGTTTCTTGTGGATCTTGGTACAACCATGTATTGATATCTGGATCAAATGGGTTCTCTTGTGCAATGTCTCCCCATCTAAAAAAGGTTTTTGGTGGACACCTGAACAAACTCTGGGGTTTCTATTGTAATAACTAGTTGTGGCATGCCATATGTTCTTGGGATCTGAGGCATGTTTGTGATAGTGAAAGCTTCTTTATAGCTATATTCACCACATCCCTTGTCAGTTATGGATATTTTTATCTCTTTTCTTATGATATCTTTGGGAATTGAATTTGATGTGAACGGGATACTTGCCTCTTGGTTCAAGGAAACCTGGTTGTCAGTGCTAGTTTGGACCACATTATAATATTAGAAAGGATTTGGATCTCCCTTAATGATGATTTATTCTCCCTGGTGTGGGAACTTGATGCACTAATGATATGTTGAAGGTACAACTTGCATCTCATGTATCCATGGTCTCCCTAGTAACATGTTGTATCCCAATGCTAGGTCTAGGATCTAGAAGGGAGTGTTCTTGACAACTGGACCAATCCAGACAGGTAGAATGATAATACCTTTGGAGGATATTTCCTCTTCATCATAATCTCTGATATTGATCCTCCTTGTTACATCAATACTGGACTTTGAGTAGCGTAATTTCTTGATTAGCTTTAAAGTACAAATGTTTAATCCAACTCCACCATGAACAATGACTCTATGGATTTCACTTTTGTGGACTTGGACAAGCAAGTGCAAGGGATCATTATGCAAGGGTTTGTGCGGTGGCATGACATGGTATGTGAATGTTGCATGTTTTTTGAATGCTATATGGTTAGCCATCATTTGGAATCTCTTAAGGGTTATGTCCCTTAGGACAACTACTTGTTGAAGGGCTTGGTCAAGTGCTTGTTTATGCTGGGGAGATATGTGTAAGAGATCAAACATGGAGATTTGGGTAGGTGTGCGCTTTAGTTGATCCACTAGGCTTTTCTATGGATCTGAGGTTGCTTGAGGGTTGACTGGAGTAGTAGACAAGGAAGGGTTTCCTTGCAAGATAACTCTTGTATGATGCGTGGTTATAACACATTTTTTTACCTTGGTCTCAAATAGTGATCATAGCCACATGAATATCTGAAGGGTTTAGGTAATCGATAGTGTTATCACTATTGGCATAAGTGTAGTTGACCTATTTTGACTATCCACCATACCTGAAGGTTTTCCCTTTAATGTGATCATGAAATGTGTCATTGAATATCATATGATCAATTGTTCCTTTTATTTGGGTATTTGTTACATCGATGACCCCTGTGTCAATCAGATCTTGGATAGCATGTTTCAATTGGTAACAACTATGTGTTTTGTGTCCCTTCACCCAATGAAACTCACATAAATCATTGTCATTGCACCACCTTGGTTTGATTTCCCAATGCTCATATTCCTTGATTTATGGGAGAGTGATATTGTTATATTGTATTAGCTTTCATAAAGATGATTCTATTGACTCTCCTAATGGTGTGAAGTCTCGTTGTTGGAATTGAAACCATGGTTTGCGTTGAGCCTATTGTTGACTATTTGACATAGTGGCCACTTGGAGAGGGGGAGGTTAATTTTGAGTGTATTCTTGTGGAGTCGGCACCATAGGTTGTTGGTTGGCCATAGGTGCACCTTGCAATGACACTTTGGGTTGTGTTTAGTTGTCTGTTTTCACATTAATGACATTATCGCTAGTGACATTTTTGTTTTTATTCCACTAGTTAGATTTGTCCATTGCAGTCTTGTTTTTAATTGTTTGGGTATGATTTGTAAGGAAACCTTGTTTGACCAATTTATTCTCACAACAAACTCCTTGTTTGATGAGTTGTGTAAAGTTTGGAGCTAACTACAACTCTATTATAAATGACATGTCTGCAATCAGATTGTCAACAAACATGACTATTAGGTCTTGCTCAGGTACATCATATGTTATTTTGTTTGTAGTAATCATCCATCTTTGTAGGAATTTTACAAAAGACTCTCCATCCTTTTGTTTGATATCACAAAGGTCCTTGATGCTAACCTTGTGCTCAATGTTATGATGGAAGTGAGCGTTGAATTTTTCAGCCAACTCACCCCAAGACTGAATGCCATGAGGTAGATATGAGAACCATTCCATTGCTGGTCTGACTAAGCTTTGTGGGAATAGTTTCATTAAGTATATCTCATCATGTGAGAATTTGACACAACTAGCAAAGAACTCTCAGATATGCTCAATAGGGTTGGTATTGCCCCTATATTTGTTAAATTTTGGTACCGAGAAGTGAGTTGGGAATGGAGACACATGAAGAGAGTGATCAAAGGGGTATGGGTATAAATCCTCTATGGTGTAGGATTTAGTTTTCCCTTAATTTTTCATATCCATCATTTGAGTTTGAAGGTTTTGCACTTGTTGGATTAGCATGTCTATTTGAGACTAAGAATGATGTGTGACATTGTACCTCTATGTTGTAGTAGGTATGAGGTTGCGCCTCTACATCCCTTGACTAGGAACATAGGACCTCATCCTTAGGACTTGATATTGATTTCCCAACACATGATTTTGAAATAGGGGCACGTGAGTGGCCCAAGATTGGTTCTGTTGTGTTTTCTATTTGGGTTGAGGTTGTTTCTATTGAATCTGGGGTTGAGGTTATTGTTGGGTGAGAAAAGGCGTAACCTTGGGTGGGCATTGACTAGAAGTTAGACATGCAGAGATGGATCCCTATGGGAATGATGTGTTGACCCCAAGGCTAGTAGGGATTGACTACGGTAGTGTCATGGTGGCAAAAATGTTACTTCTTGTTTGTGGGATAAAAGACATAACATGAGAGCTCGATTGGCTAGGCCATAAGGTTGAAGGTGGAGGCATACTAGTGACCATGGGTGCACTTAGTTGGGAGCCTATCATGATTTGCATGGAATATGTGCTTGCTTGGTTTGTGTGGTTGGTTTGATTGGGTATCGTCTGTGCCAATGTTAGTGTTGTCAAGGGTGGGAATATTTAAGAAACCACAGGTAGTGTTTGGGAGGGCCGAGTAGTGTTTTGAATTGCGAGAGGGTTTTTGGGCCATATGGCCAATACACTAAATTTAGTGGGAAGTTTGACTCTTTTCTTTATCAGCATGGCTAAGAAACATTTGGGGTTCCTCTCTACAACAATGTCAACCAATTGCGCATAATAGGAATCTTGCTCTATATCTTTAAGCTCCTCTTCTGTGACATTTTGGAAAAAAGTTGACCCATGGGGATTCTCAATGAATAGAGAAGAACTAGTATTTGTGAAAGGATCATCCTCTCACTCTATTTCCCATGCAGGGAATCTATTTATATATGAATCATCAGGTTGTGTTCTATCCTTCAACCTTGTGTAAGGTCCTCCATGAGGTGTTTGAGACATAGTGTGGTCTAGATTTTGTGACTAAAACAAGTGATATAAAGAAAACAGAAAAGGATAACCTTTCTAGGAAAATCCAAGTTACATTTGGACAAGGGTAATTCTAAGGACAAATATTGATTTATCTTGATCTCAAAGTTTTTGATGATGTAAGAATAAGATTTGTCAACCTTTGCCTGGGAGAAAGTCACTGATAGAGATAATGATGATTTTGAGATGATGGGATCAAGATATTTCAAGTCTAAACTTTTGAACTAACAATGTTTACACAATAATCATGCCTTTCAAAGAAGGGATGATCTTTAATGTTTAGAGATTCACACAATTATCTTCATGTTTTTCTAGGATAAACACTGGTCTTTGACACAAAATGGAGAGTATTTTCAAGGTTTTAGGTCAGAATAGGTGTAAAAAAGTCTCTTGGTCAATTGCAGAAAAACTCGACCGATTATGGTAAAGTGACTAGTAGATTGTGGTAATCTATCATTGATTACAGTAATAAATAGGTCAATTGTGGAAATAAAAAGGACGATTGTAGAAAACTTCCGTAAGTTGTGGCAAAATGTGGGCAATTACAACAAAGGGGAAACAATCTCAAAAAGACTCAAAGATAGGTCTCACTGTCTGACAATTTTGATTTTCAGAACAAGGCTTCTGATTTGAAAGACAGTTGATGTTGACAACCCTAGAATTTAAATGTTCGACTCGTTTGACAGTTTGGATGTTTGTTTTTCATTTTAAAAACTGATCAAAGAACAACCACAAAAGACAATGTGTTTTGAAGAATGAAGACTAACATGTGTATGTTCTACAACTTTTTCAAGTTGCAATGTTATCACGAGGTCTCAACAATGAACAACCAGATTAATCTAGGTTAATGGATTCAAAATACAATATTATAGGCCCAATGCTTGAATGTTCGTTAGCTCACATAGCAATTATCACACTACTAGGAAATGAAGGTCCACAATGTAGGCGCCTGTGTTTTTGACGTTGCCAGTTATTGTTACCGTGGAGTGAAGATCTCTTTCACTACACAAATAACTTGGAACACATATGTTGGGAATTTTGGGGGGGAATTTTGCAACCCCTTGCACTATAATAATGTATCTATTTGGAGGTAGATCTAGTTGGCCTCTATATTAACATGGTTGTAGTAAGGGTCAGTGACATCTATCCAATTAGTTTGTACATGTGTGACTCACTTAAGAGCCTAGTTGACCACGCTAGCTCCTTAGGGTATTCACCTGATCCAGACTATCATCAACACACCTTTCCTGAGCTTGGCTATATAAGATGGAACTTTGGTTCACATCTTTTTATATACCAATTGAAAGGATTATCGGTTTAAGGTCATTCTTCGAGGAAGAAGCGCATTCTCCGAATAGGCCTTTCTAAAAAGTATAAAGGTGTTAATCTGACAAATTGTGAAAGTGCACCCAAAACTCAAGACACAAGGTTAATTGCGTAAAACCCAAAATGAAATGTGAACTAAGCTAAACCACCATACAAGCACAAGTGTTTGGTTTTAAGCCCAAAAGTAGGTGTTGATTGCTTGTTCAGTTTTAATGCACCAAATTGAGAGATTTTTTGCCTTTGTTCAATTTTAATCCTCACGTCAATTTTAATAACCAAATTCCAAAGTGTGAGGTATGAGATGTTTGACAAGCACTGTTCCTTTTAAGAAACAAAGTATGAGTGAATGAATTTTATGTTGTGTTGTTAGCTTGTCTTCTTGATTCAAACTTTCAAAGAAAGCATTTAGTATCTCAAGAAATGAAAGCTTTTCAATCCAAAAAAATAGAATATCTGGAAACTCCAAGATTATTGAGATTGCTAAGATTAATAGTGACTTTGTACTTACTTGCAAATCTCTTGATTGAATCAAGGTACCTCGTGTATGCTTCACTTTGATCTTCATCTGCGATTGCGAGAATAGCCCTTTGTTGCGATTGATAGTTGGCGGTTCTCCTTATTGCAGCTCTTAATGATCTAACTCCCAAGATGCGTCTGATTACCTTATTTTCTATTCACCATTAGTCAACCCTGCACAAGAAACCAATAAAAATATCTAGAAATGTACTTTTTATGTCATTTGCGGTACTGTTTACTCAATTGCATAAACCTCCTGTCAATTACGGTAGAATGTTGGCAATTGTGGTAAAAATATGGGCTGGAACAAAATGTTGGCATTTGTGGCACGGATCGGTCAATTACGGTAAAGCACAGGCAATTGCAGTGAAACCTAGGTGATTGCAGTATAGTGCTAGAAGAAAGAAAGACAAAAGATGATAGAATAGCAATACAAAAGTCTGCAATCAATTGCGGTATTAAACCAGTCAATTGTGACAAAATACCAGCAATTGCAAAATTACACAGATATTGGGAAAATGGTGGAAAATGAGGTCTGCAACCATACAAATGAGGCTAAAGGATTCTATCTGTTGTCTGAAAGAGATATTCAGGCTATTTGCTTCACTTTGGGTTCACCAAAATGTACACCTTGTTTGGATTCATGGTTCCTTCGCTTTCCAATGATGAGGGTTAGTAGCACCGGCCTTCAATGGGGAAATCAATACAAAAACTACTAATAATGAATACTTAAATGTATCAATAAATATACAAGCAAATAAAGGGAAACAAATGAATGCAAACCCAATTTCTTGAAGCTTCTATTGTCTCTCTCTACTCCTTTTGAAATGCTATTTTTGCTACTCAGTATTGGCGTGGGAAACGTCTATGACTTGGGAGCATCGATAATTTGATAATTGAAATGTGTGTGATTGCAAGATGGCTTGAATGCTAGAACCAATGTGACAGGGTAATGACGCATGTGAGCTTGAAATCCTGGATCCTTCAAATGGGTACGAATGGTTTATTATATAGGAATTAAGGATGATATGAACGGTTGAGATCAATCCTAGAGATAGGGAGATGAACAGTTGAGATTAAAGGGAACTAGAGAAGCCATCAGTAAACTCCACCTCTTCAACTAGAAGAGAGGAGATAGAGTTTGGTTGACTGAAGAGCTAATTGTGAGTTGCCTTTTAGAACTAAAGAGGTGGGTGGAGTTACCCATGTGAACTGGAGAGATGGGTGGAGTTACCCATGTGAACTGGAGAGATGGGTGGAGTAACCCATGTGATCTGATTAAGGATTATCTCTTTGAAAATAAATAAATATTTAATTCATTTATTTAATTAAAGTTTTGAACATGTGAGATAATTGAATTCTTTTTTATTTAGATTTGCTTTATTGAATGAAATTAAATTAATTTAATTGGAAGAATTTAATTAGTAAGTTTAAATATTTCAATTTAAACTATAAGAAATTGAATTTAAGTAATTAATTAATGGTAATTAATCAATTAAGGTTAATTAATTAAATAAAATTAATTATTTAATTAATTTTGGGAATTTGATTAGACAATTTGGAGAATGAATTTAGAGGAAAATAGATGATTAATCAATGATTAAAAAACCATTAATTAATAGATGAAAATTAGTATTTTTAATGTAAAGTCGCAAGCCTATCCATTTTAGGGTGTCTACATATGCATTTTGAGCACATAACAAAAGATTCTATGATTAATTTTGAGCATTCTCACACTTCCATTACCAAGAAAGAGATGTACTATGTTGAAATTGTAGAAGATGAAGTAGTGACTATAAAGAGGAACCCACAAGAAGAATTTATTCTTAATTTGTTAATGGGAATTGATCCTTTTTGTATTTTTCATGAAATTGGTCTTGGTACCTATGTGATATATTATGAAGACCAAGTTATTCCTTTGGTTTTCAAGGAACTAAAAGTTCAAAGTGCATTGATAGTGAATCAAAATTATGGACATTTCACTTTGACAGTGCAATAATTAATACTAGCTCAGGGGTGGGTATCTACCTAACCTTCCAGAATGAAGTGAAAACCTTGCAATATTTTCAATTCTAGTTTTCCTACACCAACAACTATGTCAAGTATGAGGCTTTGGTTTGTGGTTTGAGCCTCACAAAGTGAATGAGTATTAAACAATTGAAGGTATTTTGAGATTCCAAACTGGTGGTGAAACAAGTCCATAGCTCGTCTGTTGTAAAAACTATTCATATGAAATCATTGGCATCAGGTTTGGGACATAATTGAGATATTTGAAGATTTTGACATTTAGGTAGTGCTGAGGATTATAAACATTGAAGTAGACCATTTGGAGACTATTGGTTTCCAATTCAATGTAGTCTTAGTTTTGATGATAAAAAGATATTCAGTTTGGTTAGTAGTTAGGTCAACTATTTTGAACAATGGGAAAAAATTGCAAGTATTTTAAAGTGATAGACAAATTTATATGCTTATTTAGAATCCTTGTGAATTTGTGAAGAAATGTTGCAAAAAAAAATGAGGAATCTTATAAAGTTCAGATTATATAGTTGAAGAGTAACAAGCTCTCAAAAGGACTGATCACTCTAGAAAATCTATTTGGCTATGATAGTGCAAGAAAAAAAATGAAAGTTTGTATAGATAATGAAGGAGATTATACTGAGATGAACTTGGGAGATGGGGGGAAGTTGAAGGTCAAAATTTTTTTTCCAAAAGACAAAGAAAGGTTGATTGAATTATGTAACAAATATGATAAGGTCATGACATGGACATATGATGATTTGAAAGGATATGATAATAATGTCATCAAATAAACTATTGTTGGAAGAATGAACCAAGATGATTTGAAAAAAGTAAAGGCCAACCAAGCCAAAGATTGATTATGTAATGGTTCAAGAGATAAATAATCTTATTGACTCCCTAATTATTTATCTAATCAAGCATAGCATCTATGAAACATTTGATGACCTCTTATGTATGTCTAGTGAAAGTGACATGTTGGAGGTTGAGAGCATTCATGTATGCGATGATGGTCACTTTGTTTCTTATTGTAGGTATCTTGATGAATCACATGGATCACTTTGACTCATAATGTTTTATATGACTAGAACGTGTTAGCACTAGTCAAAAATTTTCATGGTTCTAAGCCTGCGCTCCTATCTCTGCAATATTTTTTGGTCTCTGGCCTAAAACCCTTGGTCATTTTTGTGCAAGCTCAATGCTAAAACCTTAAACCCTCAATACTTGTTCTATTTTGAAGTTACCTTTTTGTAACTTAAATCTTTAAGTCATGTGTAATGTGTCATGTCTCGGTGGGGCCATCTTTATTTCCCTAAGTCATGTTACCTAGTGGGTCACGCTTTAATATTTCCTATTTTCCTAAGTCCTTGACATGCCTTTACCTTTTTTCATCTGTCAAGAAAGTTGTTTTCAATCAAAAAATAAATGTTATGCCTCAAGCCAAAGATGTAGTTTATTTATTGATCAAGGCAATGTGCTCATTTGACAAGTGTCATGTCGGACCAAATATTCTCAAGTGGTTTGGCAACTTGGCGGGTCTTTTATCTCTTAATCTCATAATGATATGGAATACGCTTTAAGGATTTTGATATTAAGTCATGAGTGTAGATCTTTGTTTTGATCAAAGGGTTATCTCTAAGTCGCTTGAAAAAGTCAAGGTCAGCAATTTTATTCGAAGATCTGGCGAGGATAGTTGATGCAAATGTAATTGTGTGGTTTGTGCTAAATCTCTAAATCAACTCAGGGGTTAAAGATATATTCAGTGACTTGGTGATTCAGTTTATCCTTAGATCTCATAATGGGACCTGATTTTAGCCAAGTCAGATGAGGTTAAGTTAGAGATCATGAGATTAAGTCTCAGTCGTCAATGCAAATCAAATCTTCTGGCTATCTTATGACTGCGTGATTTAATCAGAGTTAAGTAAAATATTCAGCAACTTGGAGTCTGCCTTACCTATGAATCTATAGATCTAATTTCAGTTAAGACAAGTCAAGTCAAGTTCCATTTAGCAATTCAAAGATAAGAGGGATTATGACTAATAAGTTAAAAGGCAGGTTACGAGGCCAAGTAGAAATCCGACAGTGAGCATTAAGCCTTAAAGACAAAGTTGCTTGAGATATAATGCTAAGGCATTGCGCTCAGTCAACGCATGGCATTGCTGACATCATGGTCCTGGAGGTTGCTAGGGTGGATAAAATAAAGTCAAGTTTGAGAAGATCTAGCAGATGGCTCTTTTCTTGAGGGTAAAGATGCTTGACAGATATAGTATGAGCCCTTGCACCATTGTACCACATGTCCATGGCGGGGCCAGGATGAAGTCAGAAAGAGTAAAGTAAAGATCAAATGGTTTCCTTTTGATTATGTGGCTCACATTATCACTTAAAGGAAAGATGAGAATAGATTAACTGTTGAGCCATTACACTGGGTCAACACGTGGTGTGACTAACATCATGGGTCCCAGGTTTGAAAGTAGTTAAGGCACCATAAGTTAGAAAAGATATGACGGCTGATGTTTTAACTAAATGAAAATATGCTCAGATCATAATCTTTGAGCCTTTGCACCTGTTGGCCACGTGGAAGGTGGTGGGTTAGTTTTGAGTTTCAAGTGGAGATAAGGATTGGATAAGTTTCTTTTCATCATGTGGTTGACACTTTGCCTAAAGGTAATGATGTAGGGAAGATAATTATTAAGCCATCACACCTATTTCCCACCCATCCTGGTCAGATCTAGGTTAGCGCAGAAAAAGGTAAAGTAAGTCTTGATAGATCTGACAGTGGGAATTATGACTTAAAGAAAAAATGATCGCAAGATAACTTAAAGAGGATCTACAGTCATGTTTTAAAGATAGAAAAGGTTCAAATAAGGACTATTGATGCTGATTTCCATGCCGCCTGTGACTATTTTAACCACTTTTCAAATTTTCTTCTCAGTGTTTTTAAGTGGTGAAATGTGTCATTTTTTCACAGAGAATTTAATGGAATAATTTGATCTTCTAGGTTTGATCTGAACAACTATTGGATGCTGTATGAAGAAGAGTATGGTGATTATGAATGTATTTATGAAGGTATTATCTCTTTAGGGTTTCTAGTTTACTTTTTTATTAGTTTAATCCCTTATTTATCCTTCTTTGTCTTCGCCACAAATGAAATGTCTTTTCCATAATTATATAGGTGCAGATCAGATATGTTCTTGAGTATCTTGAGCTTCTTAAGAGGGGATAGTTTTATTTCTGCAGTTCTAAAAAGGAAAATTATTCCCTGGGATGATTAATTTAGAGTAAATATTCCATCTATTATTCTTTTGACATGTCTGTATTCTATAGTTTCCCAGATGGATGGTGGCTAGATCAGATTTTTCAACAGACTGGATCTAAAAGAATGTTTCAACTTTCTAATGAAAGATCTATTTGGTTGTTGAGATGAATTAATTGTTTCTGACATGTAATATTTTATAAGTTAAGACCTAACCCTAAATGATCTAAAGCTTGTTGTAGTCCTTGGCCTACAAAAGGATTTCCAAGATTATTTAGTAGAGGTGGGAAAAACTCAGGGCAAGTAACATAAGGCATAAAACTGTTTACTATTTTCCAGTGAGTATAACAGATGTATATCTAGAGAGTATCATATAGAACATAAAGTTTCAAATATTTTGAATTTGTTTAAGTGATATGTGTTTTCAAGTATTTTGGAATTGAAGTTGGATTCTCTGTACTTAATACAATATTTAAGATTTAAGTCTCTCCTTGGTGCTTACTTGTTGAATTGTGAATCTTCTGATTCATTGCATGGAATTTATCTGTGTATATGTCATTAGTCCTTAGTTTTGATCTAGGATCAAATTAAACAATGCTTTGGATATGAAATAATTTCTTTGGGTTTGTCTACAAAAGGATCTTATAAGTAGTGTTTGATCTGAATTATCTGTATTTATGGATTTGAATCCTTGATGATAGTTAGTTTGTCTGTCTTGTATTTGAACTAAAAACATTTCCCAATGGATAAAGCACTGATCAGTAATTTTTCTCTTCTACATTGATAAATATTTGAATAGGTTTGGCTATATTATTCCCTATCAAAAAAATCAAAACCATTTTAGTTCCTTTTGAGTTTTGTAGTTGTTGGTTGTGTTTCCTACATGGTAATGAAGAGTCACTGAATGAGTGGTTATCATTTCATACTTTCTTACCATTTATCTGTTGTTAAAATATAGAGTATAAGGAGTTGTAAATAGTTGAGTTTTATTTGGATTAGGTTTACCCTCCTTGGTTTTGTAGAGCTCGAAATGCAGAGGGAAGTATTTTCCCTATAGTTGGTCTGGTCTAGTTACCTTGCAAAGCTTTCACACTTGGAGCTAACCACTCCTAATAACAGTCTCAAGGTATATTGGTTTCTTTTCATAGCGTAATAGTTTCAAACACCAATAGAATGATTGTTCCCTTGTTCATATTTGTGGTTATTTATTGCTCCTTATGAAATGTATACAAAAAGTGAGAGGATTTTAGGAAAATAAGTGTTGTACACCTTGAATAATAATGTTTATAATTGTAATTTTTCATTTATTATCATGATGCACCTAGGAGCACTTAGATGGGTGTGCAATATATATAGATTCCTTTGGAATAAATTTTTGAGATGAATTTATGTTGTATTGTAATATTATATTGTTGTTATTATTTAATATTGGGGAAAGTAAATTAAATAAAGTACCCAATGTTTTATTGTGGGGTCAAGGGATTAGGTAGTGCATGTTTTAAAATAAACCTTGATCATTTTGTGGAAGATTATTTCTATAAAATAAAAAACAATGAAAGTTGTTGAGGTTAGTCAGGTTAGAATTTGTGGAGGTTGGAACCATGGCATGAGATGTATGGTTACATGTTTGTTCACATAGAGTGCTTGTTGATGGATAAGATTTTGAAGTATTTCATGGATGCATTGTAATGTTGCATTGCTAAATAATATATGACTGATGGATTATTTTAGAGGCTAGGGTTTTCCCTCATGAGGGTATATATTGTGTGACATTTTGATGGGAATGTTGTCAATTCTTTCTCATGTAGATTTTGAGCACTTATTTGATTGGTTTATCATGTGGGTTTTGATGAAATTGTCACTATATGGCTACAAGTTTTCTTACAAACATTATCTAAACATATCCTAGGAGATCACATGCTCCATATGAACATATCAAATAAATATAACATGCCAAAAATATAAACTAGTAATAAAGAGTATACCTTGACATAATAATAACCATAATAACATGTCAAATGAAAAGCATAAAACCAAACCTCAACCGTAGACTCCATGAGTCCTTCATTTGTTCAAGATTTCAACACCTCCAAATAAAATAAAGATAACCATATCCTATTATTAAACTAGAAAATGTGAAAGACCCTTTTGTAGAAATAGATCTAAGGCATCCTTGAAACATCTACAACAATAACAAATATCATACGCCATCCACTAGTGAACTTACATAATTGCTAACAACTCCCATTGAACTGTGTTACCGACTCACACATGGAATCGTAACAACCATCTCCTAAATTAAGATCCTTCAAATCTATACACATACAACTTAAATGTTAATAAAATCAGGTGAAACCAAGATCTCTAGACCAAGAAGATACACACAACCACTAACAAAATTCCAATCACAAATCAATCTTACAATACTAACACAAAATTGTCAAAAGATACTACTGAAAAGTGTAATCAGTAAATAACTATCATCATAATAGACCACATGGTACAATTATCGACACCAACTAACCATGTATTATAATAATCATTCATCCTCTCATCTTATGGAAAACAATACCAATGCACAAATGGCCACATCCAACCAACAAAGTCTACATCAATACTAAACTAATCACATGGATTTAGATAATCCATAGCCAATACATCTATGCAAAATCTAATTAAATACAACCAACATCATTGCACAACTCATAGGTCACATACACTCAAGCATGAAAATTCATCATCACCTTAGTAACCCTAACACTAAGATGTCAAAGAGAATAATCCTCTAGACCAAATGACTCAAACACCAAATCAACATCCGATTTGATTTTCCAAACATGTCCAAAACCAAGTACCATAGTCAAAGAACCAAATTAATCATCAAGGATATAAGGAAAAACCTCATAATCATCAAACAAAACCAACATCAATAATAAAAAACACGATCACGTCATTTCAATGCAAAACATATACCTAAATACCCATGACACCATAATCAACACCAATATTGTTCCATGTGTTGTGTGGGCTAGCATTGAATTTTGGTGTTACTTGTTCTTGGATTAGTCACAAAAATTTCTCGATCTATCTATTTGTGACATTTTTCATGTTTTATTTATGGTTGAATTATGCATATTTTGGGAATTTACCATTGGAATTGATGATTCCCACATTTGGGTTTTTCCCCTTTTCAGTTCATGGTGACTATTCTGAATGTTTGGTATTCTTGGACCTACTTTGTGATTAGTGTGATTCTATCATTTTCGATACAATCCTATAATAGTATGTGTAAGAGAGAACATCATAGAGAACATACTATATTGTGTTTGCTGCTAACTATAAAGATTTTTAATGAAATATCTTTTTGTTTGTATATCAAGCAATTATTGTTTGAATATGAAAATAAGTACAAGTTATTAATGATGTACATGCATGTTACCACTATTTGATTTATAGATGCATGAAATTGTACATCCTCCTTTGTAAGGTTGTTAGTAGATGCATTATAAAATTTATTGGTAGATGCTTACCATGTTAAATGATATTGTAGTCAACTGATCCTTATGTAAGTGGTTAATAAATGAATATTGGATATTTTGTGAACCTTATTTGAGCATTAGTTAGAATCATGATATTGATGTTATCTTTTATTAATGTCAATGCTTATATTGTATGGTATTGGTTGAAATTGAATGCTTACATTAGATTTTGGTGTGTGTGTTTATAGTGATATTGGTTTGCTCCCATGCCTATGTTCTTGAGGGCTTAAGTGTTTCCTTTCTTGGCATTATTTATTATGTATGGTTGGGTGTGAGTTAGTCAACCTATGAGGTTAGCCCTTATTGTGGGTCTTGAGATCATACCTTGTCTTTTTTCTTGCCTTGTTTAGAGTGAATGTGGAGGTTCTTGATGCACCACTATTTTTTATTGTTTCTAGTGCGTGTTCTTTGAGGCCACTTCTGTTGTGGGTTCCCTAGCTCCTCTTTTGGTTAGCATAGTGTGGGGACATAGAGCTTGACTTTCTTATGATTTGAAACTCCCTTGGCCTTGTTTCTATGATTATAAATATGTTATTATATCAATTATGTTATTCCTCTTTGTGAATTGGTTTTGCTGAATGAATTCCTAGTAGTGGGTTATTCCTAGCTTTAGGCTATAAGGACATGGTCTCTGTGGACGTATCTTACAATCCTGAGCTTGGTTATGGATTTGAGTGTATGATGATGTTTACCATTTGGATTCATCATTTCCTTTTTGAAGGTGAGACCATGGTCTAGTTGGGTTGGATAACCCTTGTTTCAAGCTATAGTTTAGTTCTTGAAGCTAGAGAAACTATATTGCTCCTATGCTTGGTGGTTAGTTGGCATTTATTTATACCTCTAATGAGGAAGGAGTGCAATTTTGAGCCTTTTTAGTGTGAGTTCGCTTGGTTGTTAGAGGAAACCTTTTGCGTTTGTACCTCTTGGTATCTTGAGATGGATGTTGTATCCCTCAAAGAAGTGCATTTTGGATGAGAATCCTCACATTTTATATTTTTGAGTAAGTGAGACCGTGGTTGGATTAAATTATGCTCTAGGTGAGCATGGTAGTGATTTTATATCTTTTTGGATGATCTTTCCCTTTTTCTTGAGTTTTTGACTTGATAGTTTTTGGTGCCTTGGTCTTAGAGGAGAACCTAGAGGGAATTATTTTGGTGGCTAGATGCTTCGTGATAAGGAAGTGTGGATACTATATGCCTAATTTTGGCAGAGATTGTGACTAGATGCATGTTTCCTAGCACAAATTTTGATTCCTTTGTAGGAATTTTATAAGTTTTTGATACTCTTTTCTGCACACATTGGTCCCGTTTAGCAATTCTAAGGCTAGCTCATAATGAGTTGAGATGGTTTGGCTAGACTTGTGGAGGAGTTGTATGTTTATTTTTGTGTATCTTTGGATGTGGATCTCACACTCTATGTGCTCTATTGCGTGACTAGCAAGATTAACAGAGTAGGCCTAGTCTTTGGAGGGGATGATGTAGTTCCTCTCCCATTTTCTTCCTGCATGACATCCTGATGGATGTGACTTCAACATTATGTTAGGTTAGTGCCTCTGTGCAGTTGGATGTGATTTCTTGTGATGCATTTTTCTGGCTCTAGATGATTTTTTGTTGCCTTATGTGATTGGTTTATATGGATTATGATGTGATTTGATGGTTTAGCTAATGTATGTGCTAGTGGTTACCATATTATGCTTTTTTTGTTTGATCATGTTGGACTCATGACAGGTTGTTACAATTAGGGTAATCTAATTTATGTTGCTGCATCAAGAAGTTGCTTTTCTTGGTTGTGAGAAACATTGTGTTGTGGCTTGTTGCATAACTGGTTCAAGGTGCTAGACCTTCTGAGGCTATGATTGTGAGGAATGTGGACTCATTGTGCTTTTGGTTATTTAGACTCAAGATTAATTCATTTATGATGCTTCCTGGCTATTCTCATGTTATGGTTTTATATTGACATTATGCAATGCAGTTGATTATAGTTCATTCTGTGTTTATTTCTAATATCATTGTTGTTGAATTGATGGTACCTGGTTTATTTTACATCTATGGATATTTTAATTATGTACATCTTATTGTGATTTCATGAGATTCACTGATGATTGTTCCAGTAGTTATTGGGATATTTGACTGATTCATTGAGGTATGTGCCATTGGTCACTGGGCTATGATTGTTTATCATGTTTAGATGTTATCATGATGTTATTACTATTTATCTATGGTATCATGCTTTATCATGTATTTGGAGTCTTCATTGATATATGATTAAATGCTACAAAATGATTATTTAATGTTTAATTTAAATGATATTGAGGATTAAATATGGAATGAATAGTGTCGTGACATTCTAATACATACAAATGATTGCATCACTATTCCATTAGGTGTGCTTTGGTTATTGTATGCATGTGTGTGTGTGTGTCTATATATATA
>MU227822.1:1115309-1171306 GCA_018584345.1 Thuja plicata | reverse complement strand
TATATATATATATATATACTGTGTGGAGTTGCACTTGATGTGTCTATATTTCAATGAATAGGTAGTAGACATAAATTTGCCTGAGCTATAGGTTTGAGTGTGTCTTTACCCTTGACAGTGGCATAGGAAATAGTTACAATGGCCATTCATGACTTAGCCAATATCATCCCTGTATGCATGGAACTGTGTACCTGTATTGATATATTATACCTCTAGTACTGTTTGGGTAAAATCTAGAATTCATTTTCATTACTGTGATTATCCCAGTAACTATCTATGCATTTTAGTTACCCGCAGTTGTCTCGGTTGAGTTAGATCATTATGCATGTTGATTTTAATGATTAAATGACTATTTTATATTTACCAAAAATTTTTCCATAGTGCTATTCCATTTAATTGGAATTGGTTAATTTAATGCATGTTGAGTTTGGGTTGGTTTATGAGGTTTTAATTTATTGATTTAAGTGATTTTATTTTAGTCTTTTTGTTTGTTGGCCAAAAAGTGACTTATAATGAAGAATTAAACTTTGAATTTTATCACTTTGGCATTTTGGAGAGCAAAAATTTCTCTAACCCTCTTTGTGAGCAATTGGTCTTTTTCTTGTTTGGAGCAATTCATCCATTAGATTTTTGTGGGTAGAGGCTTATTGGAATTGGGTCGTGATTGCTCCACTTTGTATGTAGGCATATCTGGTTTGACAAAGTATTTTATTTATTCTCTCCATTTCAGTGTTTTCCACCATTTGGTGAGATAGGGCTTCCCAAATTTTTTTTTCACTTCAAATTTTGAATCATTTTTTTATTTCTAATAGTTTGTGCTCTGAGAATTAGTATTCTCCCACAATTTCGTTGCTTTCCATTGCTCGGTTGGGCTTGAATGATTTTTATTTCAAAATTGAATGGGGAAAGTAATTTATGTTGCTAAAATTTTCATGGTTCATTGAAACATAAATTTTATTTGAAAATTT
Organism: Thuja plicata; assembly: GCA_018584345.1. Lineage (NCBI taxonomy): Eukaryota > Viridiplantae > Streptophyta > Pinopsida > Cupressales > Cupressaceae > Thuja > Thuja plicata. Next base: position 1,170,338 of record MU227822.1, on the reverse strand, counting down.
TTTTGTTGGGCATGTGGGAACCAATGGGTTTTAATTTTGTAGCTTGATTTCGAGTTTCAATTTTGAGCATTTTTGTGCGTGCCTTGTTTTGTGTGATCTCCTATTTGGGGATATCGTCATGTTGGCATATTTTTTTAATTAGCCTTTGATTTATCCCATGATTGTGGTTGGAGTGTGTAGTGAAAATGAATAGATGACATTCCAGTCACTTAATACCGCGATCCAAACCCTAAGTGTTAGATTGGTTTTCTGGTTAGTGTGCCTAACCGATTTTTACTAGAGATGGTTGCCTTTTTGGTTATTTTACCCTTAAGAGATTCTTGCTTGAGGTTTTATTGTGGGATACCTTCTTGGATAATTTAGGTATGTTAGTATCCTATGTGCTTTTTATATGGATCATCTTGGAATCTGTGCTATTGGCAATGAGGCCAATAAAGCATGCTTGTGCCTTATTTTATTGTCTTGATTTATTGGCTTTTATTGCATTGTGTCTAGGTGAATTTTGGTGTTGAGGCTGCATTCCTAGTATTGATATTTATGCTTACCTTGATAGGATGTTGAGAGATCCGTACTCTTGGGTGTACCTATATTGGTATATTATACCTCTAGTACCATGTGGGTAAAATCTAGACTTTCATTTCCCTTACTGTGATTATACCAGTAATTGTCTGTGCATTTTAGTTACCCACAATTGTCTCGGTTGAGTTAGATAATTATACATGCTGATTTTAATGATTAAATGACTATTTTATATTTATTGACAATTTTTCCATAGTGTTATTCCATTTAATTGGAATTGGTTAATTTAATCCATGTTGAGTTTGGGTTAGTTTTATGGGGTTTTAATTAATTGATTTAAGTGATTTTATTTTTTTTCTTTTTTTGTGTTGGCCAAAAAGTGACTTATAATGAAGAATTAGACTTCATTTTCTCACATTGGCATTTTGGAGAGCAAAAATTACTCTAACCCTCTTTGTGAGCAATTGGTGTTTTTCTCGTTGGGGGTGATTGGTCCATCAGATTTTTGTGGGTAGTGGATCGCTAGATTTGGGTTGTGACTATTCCTCTTTGTATGGAGGCTTATCTAGTTTCACAAAGTATTTCATTTCTTATCTCCATTTCAGTGCATTCCACCGTTTGGTGAGGTAGGGCTTCCCAAATTTTTATTTTCTCTTTGACTTTTGAATCATTATTTATTACTATCGATTTGTGGGATGAGAATTAGCATTCCCCCACAATTTCATTTCTCTCCATTTCTCGGTGATCGATTCTATTAAAGGAATAAAAAACTAGGATCTTACCATGACTCAGGGATTGGACATCCTACCGAGCAGCTATCCTCCACATCAAAACTCATTTAATTTATCAACCTAGGGACATAGTATTTAAAATGGGTCAGCAAGATATATGCACAAAGGATTTTACTCAGACCACACTATGGCTGCAGGAAACAAATTGCTTTGAAAGGAAACTAGTCTATAGCTACAAGAAATGAACTGCTTTGAAAGGAAACTAGTCTATAGATGTAGGAAACAAATAATGGAAAGGAAATGAAAAAGTAAATATTATGAAGGAATACAAAGACTTGAAAACACAACTATAATGCCTCAACAGTTTTGCCACTTTGGCTGCAGGAAGTAATAGACTATCCTACGACTTTGGCTGCAGGAATTGTGTTAACACCAAAATTACGATAACAAGATGCAGGGAAATGAAACTACATGCAAATGGTTCTAACTAACATGAATTCCTCACCACATGGGCCCCCTTAAGTGAGAATCCAAACTCAATTATTCTGAACTAAATATCAACACTTTATTTGTTATTGATTGAAAATGAAATTACAAGATTCATGTAAAAACTGTAAAACAACAGATTGGAACTATATTCTGATAAGTGATAATGCCCTCCTTCTCATGCATGAGTGAGGCCTATTTAAGGAAAAACATATAAATATACTAACTGCTCACACTATACAAAAGGCAGAGTCATTTTTCTGGGAAAGCTAGAAAATTGGAAAGCGGGAAAATAGAAGGCATCCATGAAGAAGGAAAAATCTGTTATGACAGAGGAAGAATAGATCTAGTTTCCAACTTCTTCCTAAATTTCCTTAAAAGAAATCATAACTCTGTGAATTGGTATCTACTTAGCTTTTTCCACCCTGGTAATGTTGGAACCACCACTTCAAGTTGTATTTACTTCACCAACGGTCGGGTCAGCTACAGGAACAGGTCGGGGTATCCAGCGCATGACGCATTCACCTGATCAACCCTTCTCTTGCTATTTATATTTTTCATCTTAAATGTTAGATCCGATACATTCAAGGAAATATTCATCAAACATGCATACATTCATTCATATTTAAAACAACAATCACTTATAAGAACATAACCATAAATCTTGCATAAGTAATAGAGTACTAATTCCATGTGTTTGTATGTTTAAAAGCTTTAAACCATAGAAATGTCTTAGTGGCTTTAGGCCATATAACAACATAAAGAGTCTAGAGTTTCTTAAAATAAAATAGGGAAGAATAAGAAGGGATTGATAAAAAATCATTCAAGGGTCTCTAAAAATAGGGCATATAAATGCCTCATCATTCCCCCAACAAAGATTATCGCCTATCCTTAGGCACAAAGACATTCCTAATTTGAGAAAGTTTCCCATGATCCCCTAATGAAGTGTCCCCACCACTTGTATTGGCCAAGTTCCAATAAAACCCATTTGTGCACTTCATTTTGTTGTTCCCGTTGGCTTCCAACTGTGCATTAATTTTGTTGTCCATGCAGCTGTAGAGTGGCCACAGGAGCATAGGTGGGTGGAATGTAAGAGGAAGCCATAGTTTCAGTCATGCTTGCCTTCCCAGTTTTATGTACTATTGAACATGTTGTACTGCTTCTTTAAGGTTAATAAGGCTATGAGGTTCAACCTTTTTCAATGTAACAGTTAACATGTTCCATCATTCAATTATGCTATCTGCTACCCTTTGCCCTTCTTTTAATGGAAGATTCTCAAAATTTTCATTAATTTTTTTCTCTTTTCTTGAGAATCCTTTCTTTGTGTTTCTTATCTTTGAAACCATAAGCTATTTCCAACCAGTCATAATACATTTATTTTGGGTCTCCATTCTCAGGCCGTAGAGGCAGGGTAACTTACAACTCCCTTTCTCTATACTTCCTTAATTTCTCCGCATTATAAATTTAATTCTGTGTCCATGATACTAATGTAGGTAAATGTATGTCACCAATAAACAATAAAGGATTCCAATTAACATAAGATGAAACAACACAGTTGTGCAAATATAGTTCACAGAGGAGATTCCTAATGGAATCAGGGACACCTTCGCATGCTACCACAAATTCTTATGGAGAATCAATATTGGGGTCAAAATCCCCTATAATTTGCATCAATTTAAATAACATGAATTTTTCTTGTAGGAACAAATCATACACCCTTGGTGGTGGCCCGTAGCTCATAATTTGAAGGACTAATTCCCTAACTGAATTAAACCTATGGTTCACATGCTACACTTCCTGCTTTTTCCTATCTATTTCCCATTTTAACATCTTTTTCTCTACTTCACATAGTGTCATTTCAATGGAAAGATTTTGAAGAGTTACCTTTGGTTTCTCTTCTGATTGAAAAATAGTCAATAGTCAATGGAAAGAGGTTGAAGAGTATAATAGTCAATGGAAAGAGTTTGAAGAGTTACCTTTGGTTTCTCTTCTGATTGATTTTTCTCTATTTCCCAATGTTCTATTTCCTTCTGTTCTATTCCCTTCTATCCTTGATATTCTATATACAGGACCATTGGTCCATATGTTTATTCAATAGTAGTACTGATATCACCATCCAGTTGTGTTTCTTCCTCAGGAGGATTCTCATTAACAATATTTGTTTGTTATGTTTCCTTCAGACTTATGGCCACATGATCCTGCTCCATCTCTTCCTTAACTTCCTATAGTGGACTTCCTAACTGTGGCCCTTCAGATAATGGTTCCTCAATAGGAACCTCTAGAGTACTTCCTAAGCTTGTCCTTGTAGATTTTCTTATTGTCCCTGAGTGTCTGGTATTCAAACAAACACTTCTCCTTGGTGGGGTCTCCAACGTAACTATAGTTTGTTTTTTAGAAGACTTTTTCCTTTTGGAGGAAGTGGCTACAGGAGTTGCGGCAGATGAAGTATCTGTGAAATTTGAAGTTGCAGGAGAAACATGGTTACCATCCTTCAAATGATCAGCTTCCTTTCATTTTCCTTTTTCTTGGCACCGAGAAGCCTATTGTGCAATAGGAACTTAAGAGGTTATGGGGGAATTTGTTTCATCCTCCCCCATGCTAGGGATTGGATTTCTAGTTGCTTTAGTGTCTTTTTTTGAGCCTAAAGAAGAAGGATTTTGATGAAAGGATTCTAGCATAGAAGATGCAGGGTTCTCTGATACAAGGTTTCCCTCAGGGTTTTTCCCCAGCTCTTCTTGAATTTGTTGATTATATGGATCCCCTTGAAGTTGCACATGCAGCACCACTACAAACTCCTCCCAGCTCATGGATGAAACCTCCCATAATTCCCATTCCACAAGAAGTTTAATCAACCCGTGATGGGTTACGATATTTTTCCTTCCTTTATTTACTTCATCAACACTCAGATTTAACAAAGAATACAAAAAATTGGGGGCATTGACCGAGTGTCCATGATGTATATGGCTAAGAAAATTGAAATGTACTACATGTAAATATGAGAACCTTCTCTCATAGGTAAAATACCTAATAATGTGAATTGAAAGTTGTAGGTATTCACCTGGAAGGGAGAGTCTTTTTTCTCCCTATTTGCTCATTTCCATCCTAGGGTCTGTTGGAATGGTAAATTCTACCTATGCCAACCGTGCAACATGCTCATGCAAAAATTCCTCTCCCATGGTGGGAAGTCCTGACACCTCTAAAATTCTTGGCTCAGTAGCGTTGACCTACAAACCCTTGACATAGGCAACCCCATTGTTGAGAGATCTTAAGAAATCTAATGAGATTGCTTCATCATACCCAGTGAGACGAACAAAATAGGTAAGCTATCCTACCCTATTAAACACATTCATACTGGGATGGTCTTGCAACAATGATGAATGGTCATCTAACTCATGCCTGATTGGAGGGCCTCCCATTCCATAGCTGAACAATAGCAACCCTTGATACAATCAAATGCTAAACACAAGCTTACCCTTCAAATTCTACCACCTTTCTATTTTAACCTCCCGAATTCCCTTCTGCTCTCTATTCAAACCCTTTTGTTTTCCACTATTATGAGAAAGGTGACATGTGTCCTCACATGCATGGGGTAAGGTATGGTGACATGGAATTAAGTACCATATTATTTACAAGTTTAATTAATGATTATGCTAAAATAAGTAATGCTATTGAAAACAATAAATGTGTAAGCGTACTTGACATCGAGTTACCAATGAATGCACAAATTTGGAAATATTTGGTGATGCGTGTTGAGAAAATACAAGCCACAAAGAAAATGATGATGTGGACAGATGATTGATGTGGAATAAATAAGTTCGACGTGCGATGGAATGATTTTTTATTATGAAATAGAATGGTTTCCTTGGGAAAATGAAACTTTATTATGACTGGGTACATAGGTTTTAAAGAGAAGAATGAATCGAAAGGTGGTCCCATTCAGCCACAAGAGAGTCTTCAGCTGTAGGAGGTCCACTTGGTATAGGAGGTCTATTTTCTATAGGAGAAATCTTGAACTGTCGTAGGAACTCAGGCTTCGTGGTTGGTTTATGGTACAGACGAAGTCTATGACCATTTACCAGTAATTTGATTTACACAGGGTCGATTGTAGACAATTGGAATACACCATTAGCCAAAATTTTTTTGACCTCATAGGGACCAAGCCAACAATTAGTGTGTTTACCTAAATTATCTTGAAACTATGAATCATATAAAAGTGTCCAGTCACCAAGAACAAACCTTTTATTTTGAATATGTGAGTCATTCCACTTCTTTCATTGCATTTGAACTAACTCTGTGTTATGTAGTGCTTCTTTCCTCATCTCATCTAGATGATTGAGCTATAGGATCCTTTCTCTTTGAGCTAGAGAAAGATCCAGGTTGAGTTACAATGCTATTCATAAGGTTTTATGTTCAAACTTAATGGGAATTACAACATTCTAGCCAAAGACCAATTCAAAGGGTGTAAAACCTGTTGTTGTTTTCCATGTTGTGTGGTATGTCCACACATCTTCTTGCAATCTTCTACTCTAGTCCTTCTTGTCCAGCTGAACTATCTTAGTTAGTATAGCTTCAATCTCTCTGTTGGTGATCTCTTCCTCACCATTCGCTTGGGGGTGATATGGACTAGAATTTCTATGGAAAATGTTGTACTTGTTCATCAAATCAGTGATCAAAGTAGAAGTGAACTAAGCTCCCTGATTTGTGACTAGTTCCCTTGTCACACCATACCTGGTAAATATTTCTTCATATAAAAACTCAACATCCCAGTTGTCTTTGGTATGTTTCATAGCTCATACTTCCACCCATTTGGTTACATAGTTAGTGTAGACCAGAATGTAGGAGTTTTCATTTGATGGGGGGTTAATAGGTCCCACAAAATCCAATCTCCATTTATCAAATGGAGTACCTACTACCTAAGGGAACAAAGGCATTTCATCCAACTTGGTTGGTCTACCCATTCATTGACATCTATGACACTTTCGAATGTAATTGGCGACATCCTTATGCAAGGTTGGCCTGTAATAGCCCATAGTGAGCACCTTCATGGCTATCTGTTTTGCTGAAAAATGGCCGCCACAGGGTTCATCATGTTAGGCATGCAATATATCACAAGTCTCATCTTCTAGGATACACCATGTCAAAATTTGATTAGGTCTAGTATAGAAGAGACTATCATCCAGCCAAGAAAATTTGAAAGTTTTTTCAATTAACAACCTCTTTTCTTTTGGTGAGAAGTGTGGTGGTACCTTTTGAGAGACCAATTAGTTATAAATGTTAGCACACAAGGGGGTGTGTGCTGAAATAGAGAATACATGATCATATGGAAAGCTATCATTGATGACATGTGGGTCATCTGTATTCTACAACCTCGAAAGAAAGTTAGCAACTACATTAGTTTTACCTGGTTTATCCACTATTGTGATTTTGAACTCTTATAGAAACATGGTCTATCTAGTGAGCCTACCTGTGAAAGTAGTCTTGTTGGCTAGATATTTGATGGATGCATGATTAGTATGCACAAATATTTGGTAACCAGTGATGTAGTGGTGGAATTTGTTCAACACATATATGAAAGCCCGAAGTTCCTTCTCAGTGGCTGTGTAGTTCATCTCTGGGCCCTACAAATTTTTGCTTATGAATTAGATGACAATCTCTACAGTTCCTTATTTTTTTTCGAGGACAGCTCCTATGACCTGATCAAATGCATTAGTATGAATGTGTAATAAAAATTCCCAATTAGGACCTTGGAGAATGGGTGCCTGAGTAAGAACAACTTTCAGCTACAGGAAGGAATCTTCACAAGCTGTTGTCCATAAAAAGTCAGAATCCTTCATGAGAAGAGAATACATCGGTCCTTCCATTTTTCTGAAGTCCTTAATAAAGCACCTTTATTAACCAAAATGTCCTAGAAAACTTTGGACATCCTTCTATTTTTTTGGTGTGGGTAGATTAATTATGACTTTAATTTTAGCAGGATCCACCTAGATTCCTTTAACAGAGATGTAATGACCTAATACAACCCCTTCCTACATCATCATGAAGCATTTATTTATATTGAGGGACACATTATGTTCCTCACACCTTGTAATAAATTTTCCCAAGTTGGCTAATGCCTCCTCATAGGTCTCCCCATAAGTGGTGAAGTCACACATATATATTTCCATATAGTGATGTGAGATATCAACGAAAATACTGATAACTACTTGCTAAAATGTAATTGGAGCATTACAAAGACTGAAAGGAAATACTGAGTAAGAAAATGTTCCCTAGGGATAGGTGAATGTGGTCTTTTCTTGATCTTCAAGAATAATTTTGATTTGGTTGTATCCATTGTACCATCCAGGAAAGAAAAATATTGCTTCCCTACTAAGGAGTCTAGGACCTGGTCAATAAATGGGAGTGGAAAATGGTCCTTCTTAGTTGCATTGTTGAGCTCCCTATAGTCGAAACATACTCACCACTTTCCTCCTTTTTTGGGAACTATTACCAATGGTGAGACCCATTGACTGTCAGAGATTGGATAGATGAAACTGGCATTAAGGAGTTTTTGCAATTCTGTTTTCACTATTTCCCTTAATGCAGGGTTTACACACCTTTGAAATTGCCTGAGAGGCAGTTTGTCTTCCTTTAGGTAAATCCTATGAGTACAAAATTTAGGTTCCAATCCTTTCATATCTGCATAGTACCATGCAAAAGTTGTGGTTTGGTCTTTTAGTAGGTTAGCCAAAGATGTTTGTTTCTGGTTGGTAAGTTTGCTATTAATCTTCAAGCAATAGCTAGGGGATACTTCCAACTATTTTGTGAGTTCTACCATAGAATAATCCATTAATGGAGGTACTTGGACCTCATGTGGTATAAATTGGTTGTAAAGCTACTCGACTACAAGAGATGGAGGTAATTCACAATCAGGGTACAAGGCTTGCAGGGAACCCTTATGGGAATTGAGAAAGTTTATGGGATTTGAATCAGGGCCATACTGGTTGTGCAGAATGTTTGTGTTTACTATGTCCTTCTCATGTAGTTGCAGGAATGGATCCCTTTTTAACATCATTTGTTGGGCGAATGAGTTTACTACCACGGGCTCTTCTCCAATATCAGGCAAAATTGGTGTAGCTAACTCCATTTGTGGTTGAGCAGGAAAGTATAAGGCTAATGTATTAGTATGTTGCCCATTAGAAATGGTCATATCAATTGAGAGACATCCTATATAGGCATCAATAGTGGCCAACCAAGCTCAAGAAAGAATTATTGGATAACCTCCCAAAGGGGCCTTTGGTGAGAGTATCATAAAGTCAACAAGATAAGACCATGTTTCAAGATCAACAACTATATCTTCCACTACCTCGTTGGGTTTGACTGTGGAACTATCTGCAAGCTACAGGATAGTGGGTGTTTCCTGGAGGTTAGTGATGCTGAGTTGCTGCATGATGTCCTTAGTCATTACATTTATAGCAGATCATAAGTCTATCAAAGCATTTTTTAATGGTTTTCACATTGATGGTAACATTGACAACTAGGCTGCCTGGGTCGAAATACTTTGGGATAACTATTTTTTCGAGCATGATATCGACAAGTTTCCTAAAGACATGGACCATCTAGAGATCCTTTCATTTATGACCCAAATTTTTAAAGTAGGCCTCCTTGATAGTCTTTCCATAAGTTGGGACATCCTTTATTGCTTGAAAAAGAAAAATTTGAACACAAATGTTCTTGAGTTGGTCAAGGATGTCAAAGGCTACACATTCAGTATGCTTAGAATTTTCATTCTACAACCTTAGTGGAAAGGGAGGTGGAGCTTGCTCAAATTTATTTGGTAATATTGTTTGGCTTATTAGAGTGGCATCTAGAGTAGTTTGAGGAATGGAATCTTCTTGGGGTACTTCATTGATAATAGGAGGTGTTGGCAGAGTAGTGCCTAACCATAAATGAATGTCATTGATTGAATAGGTAGGGTATTGGTTTGGGTGAACTGCATAAACATTTTAGTAAGGTGATGGAGGCCTATTATTAGGTCTTGGCTGAGGCTGGGTAGGGAGCTGGGTAGGCTTGGGTGATGCCATAGTGGCTGTAGGAGGCAGTAGAAGTGCTTTTCATTGAGGCTGAGGTGGTGGCTACATAAATCCTTGTTGTTTTGGCCATTTCTGACCTCACCACCACTGCTAATTTTTCTTCCAATTGCCTTGTGGAGGTTTCCAATTCCCTTGAGGTTATTTCCAATTCCCTACGGGTTATTTTCAATTCCCTTGGTGATTTTTCCATTGAGGTCTAGGGTAAGTCTATTATTGAGGTTGTGAATTATTCCTGGGAAATTATTGATTATTCACAGGGGTTTGCCATTAACTACTATAAAATGGACCATTAAATGTAAGAGGATCTTGAGGCATACCTTTTCTTTGATCCCATGGTCTTTTTTGTGAAACAAATAATACTTTCTCATCATCTCCTTCAATTGGGTTATAATCAGTAGGTAGATGTGTAGTCTCCATATTAGTAACCAACTTGCACCAACAATCTCTCTTCTTTTGTCTACAGTGTGGACAGAATTTTGCCAGAATAGCTTCGACCTCTTCATGCTTCTTTTTCACCTACATTGTATCTAGCTGTGTGGCCATGTTATTGATAATATCCTACTTGAATTCAGACATCAAGTGTGTGATTTGTGTCTGAGAGACTCCAGCTCCATTAGTTTTTCCCGTTGTAGACCTATATCCTCTGCCCTTCTTAGCAACAACTCTTGAGTAATTGAGACCAATTTTCTTGATATCCTCCCATATATATTGGGTGATATCACCTCCTACCATGATACCCTTCAGAAAGAGAAGTTTCTATGACTTCTTATTGAGATGGTGTTGAGTATTCTTTTGCAAACTAAACAAGAATCTGGACACATAATCCTCAAGAATCTCATCTTCATTTTGTGTTATCTTGAAGATGTCATCTCATTGCATTTCATTTCCCCTGAAGTACTCCTTATAATTTTTCAAGAATGCAATTTTCATTTTGTTCCAATCATGAATTTTGGGGGGACTGAAGAGGGGATATTCTTGAGGCTGTGATTATCATGCTGGCCAGTAATGGGAAATGAAAAATTAGGATGGTTTTCCATCCTGGTTGGACCTTGAGGTGAACCTTGTGGTTGGTAGATTACTAGAGGTAGCAGATTCTCTTCTTGATTCTCTGGGTATTGGATTATGAGATTGGCCAAAGATTTTGCAAATGAATTAAACTCTGGTTGCTCTTGAGGAAGGTTAAAGTTTAGTGGATCACCTTCTGAAGATGATGATGATGATGTTGAAACAAGAAGGTTTGCAATTGCATCCATGAACTGACCCTCCTCTTCTTCTTCTTATGGTCCAAAGATATCTCCAAATTAGTTATTGGGGTAGTTTGGCAAGTACATTCCTAGAGCGTCTCTTCTTCTTCTATGAATGCAACTAAATGAAAATTGCGGTGGTGGAATGAAAGAATTTGATGGTGCACTCTATTTGCAAGGAATGTAAATTCTTGAATTAAATTCTACAAATGGCTGAGTTGAACACTTGGCTCGACACTGTCCACGACAACGGCCTAAAAAATGATCGATTCTATTAAAAAAATAAAAAAATAGGCTCTTACCATGACTCAGGGATTTGAAATCCTACCGAGTAGCTATGCTTCTCATAAAAAATCATTTAATTTATCAGTCTAGGGACGTAGTACTTGAAATGGGTCAAGAAGATATGTGCACCAAGGATTTTACTCAGACCATGCTATGACTACAGGAAAAAAATTGCTTTGAAAGGAAACTAGTCTATAGCTACAGGAAATGAATTGCTTTGAAAGGAAACTAGTATTTAGATGTAGGAAAAAAATACTGGAAAGGAAATGCAAAAGTAAAGATGTTGAAGGAATTCAAAGACTTGAAAACACAACTATAATTCCTTAATAGTTCTACCACTTTGGCTGCAGGAAGTAACAGACTATCCTACGGCTTTGGCTATAGGAACTGGTTAACACCAGAATTACGATAACAAGATGTAGGGAAATGAAACTACATAAAAATAATTCTAACTAACACTAATTCCTCACCAAGTGGGCCCCCTTGAGTGAGTATCTAAACCTAATTATATTAAACTAAATATCAACACTTCATTTGTTATTGATTGAAAAGGAAAGTACAATATTCATGTAAAAATTGTAAGACAACAAAATAGAACTATATTCTGATAACTGATAACGCCCTCCTTCTCACACAGGAGTGGGTCTTATTTAAGGAAAAAAATATTACTATACTAACTACTCACGCTATACAAAAGGTGGAGCCATTTATTTGGGAAAGCTGGAAAACTGGAAAGCGGGAAAATAGAAGACATCCATGAAGAAGGAAAGATCTATTATGATAGAGGAAGAATAAATCTAGCTTCCCACTTCTTCCTGGATTTCATCAAAAGAACTCATAACTCTATGAATCGGTCTCTGCTCAGCTGCTGCCACCTTGGTAATGTTGGAACCGCCACTTCAAGCTGCATTTACTTCGCCAGCGGTCGGGTCAGCTACAGGAACATGTTGGAGTATCCAACGCATGACCCATTCACCTGGTCAACCCTTGTTCTACTATTTATACTATGCATCTTAGATGTTAGATTCAAAACACTCAAGGAAATATTCATCAAACATGCATACATTCATTCATGTTTTATAACAACAATCACTTATAAGAACATAACCATAAATCCTGCATAAGTAATATAGTACTAACTCCATGTGTTTGTATATTTAAGAGCTTTAAACCATAGAAAATGTCTTAGTTAGTGTAGGCCATATAACAACATAAAGAGTCTAGAGTTTCAGAAAATAAAATAGGAAAGCATAAGTATGGACTGATAAGAACCCATTCAAGGGTCTCTAAAAATAGGACATATCAATGCCTCATCACTCGGTTGGGCTTGTATGATTTTTATTTCGAAATCAAATGGGGAAAGTAATGATATGCTGCTCAAATTTCCATGGTTCATTGAAACGTAAATTTCATTTGAAAAGTGTTTTGTTGGGCACGTGGGAACCAATGAATTTTAATTTTGTACCTTGATTTTGAGTTTTAATTTTGAGCATTTTTGTGTGCGCCTTGTTTTGAGTGATCTCGTATTTGGGGCTATCACCATGTTGGGATATTTTTTAATTGGCCTTTGATGTAATCTATGATTATGGTTGGATTATGTGGTCAAAATGAATAGACAACATTCTAGTTACTTAATACTGTGATCTGAACTATAAGTTTTAGATTAGTTTTTTGGTTAGTGAGCCTAACTGCTTTTTGCTAGAGATTGTTTTCTTTTTGGCTATTTTTCACTTAAGAACTTCTTTCTAGGGGTTTAATTGCAGGATACCTTCCTGGATAATTTAAGGATGTTAGTATCCTATGTTCTTTTTATATGAATAATATTTGGATTCGTTCTCTTGGAAATGAGGCCAATAGAGCATGCTTGTGCATTATATTATTGCCTTGGTTTATTGTATTTTCTTACATTGTGATTTCATTATGTTTGGGTGAATGTTGGTGTTGAGACTGCATTCCTAGTATTGATATTTATGCCTACCTTGATAGGATGTTGAGAGATCTGTACTCTTGTGTGTATGTATATTGGTATATTATACCTCTAGTACCATGTGGGTAAAATATACACTTTCATTTGCATTACTGTGATTATACCAGTAATTGTGTGTGCATTTTAGTTATCCACAATTGTCTTGGATAATTATGCATGTTGATTTTAATGATTAAATGACTATTTTATATTTATTGACAATTTTTCCATAGTGCTATTCCATTTAATTGGAATTGGTTAATTTAATCCATGTTGAGTTTGGGTTAGTTTTATGGGGTTTTAATTAATTGATTTAAGTGATTTTATTTTATTCTTTTTGTGTGTTAGCCAAAAAGTGACTTATAATGAAGAATTAGACTTCATTTTCTCACATTGGCATTTTGGAGAGCAAAAATTGCTCTAACCCTCTTTGTGAGCAATTGGTCTTTTTCTCGTTGGGAGCGATTGGTCCATCAAATTTATGTGGGTAGTGGCTCGTTAGATTTGGGTCATGGTTGTTCCACTTTGTATGGAGGCTTATCTGGTTTCACAAAGTATTTTATCTCTTCTCTCCATTTCAGTGTTTTCCACCATTTGGTGAGGTAGGAATTCCTGAATTTTTATTTTCTCTTTGAATTTTGAATCATTTTTTATTTCTTTTAGTTTTTAGGCTGAGAATTAGTATTCCCCTACAATTTCATTACTTTCCATTGCTCGGTTGGGCTTGTATGATTTTTATTTTGAAATCGAATGGGGAAAGTAATGTTACACTGCTCAAATTTTCATGGTTCATTGAAACGTAAATTTTATTTGAAAAGTATTTTTTTGGGCACATGGGAACCAATGAGTTTTAATGTTGGGCCTTTTTGGTTATTTTTCCCTTAAGAGCTTCTTTCTGGGGGTTTAATTGTGGGATACCTTCTTGGATCATTTATGGATATATTATACTATGTTCTTTTTCTATGAATAATCCTTGGATTCATGCTCTTGGAAATGAGGTCAATAAAGCCTCCTTGTGCATTATATTATTGCCTTGGTTTATTGTCTTTTCTTGCATTGTGATTGCATTATGTTTGGGTGAATGTTGGTGTTGAGACTGCATTCCTAGTATTGATATTTGTGCCTACCATGATAGGATGTTGAGAGTGTTGAAGATAATTATTCAATTGTATATTGTCATTGATGTTACATATATGCCTACAGAAAAACTGAGCACAATTAGTGTATGCTAACTAATTTTTAGTGTAAACCGAGTTCACTCGGGCATTACAATATTGGTCGGGCATTGAAGGATTTCAGTATTAACCAAGTTAGATATTTAGTGTCACCTAACTAATAGTAGTTTACACTTTATGTTTAATTGGTTATATGCACCTGACATATTTTTGTTTATTGTTTATTTGGAAGGTTATTCAAGCTGACTTGACATGACTTATCATATATATACTAGGTCAAGTTTGGATTGAATGTGTGAGTTTGTGATATGAAGAGAAAAGGAGAAATTAGATGGGATTCTGATTAAGGATAGAAGATATAGAGCTGCAATAGAATATTCGATCAGTGAGGATCAAGTGTTTAAAGCTAGAGAAGAGATCTAAATTAGTAAAGACAATTGCTTCTACAAACAGGTCAATCCATTGTTACTCTCTAACAATTGTAGCAATGATTCTGAATCTCTTAACAGTCTTTTGTAAATCCTCTCACAAGGTGGCATTTCTATATTGAATGGTTTCAAGACCTTTAACAAGGACACTCCTTATAGGGTGGTTAAACCCTCTAACAGGGTCACACCTAGCAGTGTGTTTTTGTAACCTTTAACAGTGTTGGCTCCTAACAAGGCTCACTTCAGAAGAGTGAAAAACAATAACTAGTTACATTGGTGGTTTTTCCCATATTGGGTTTCCATGTTAAATATTGGTGTCATCTGTGTTCGTGTTATTTATTTTTATGCTTTATATTTTTGCACTTATTCACTGAAGGATAATTATATATAAACATCTTAAGATTGCTTTGTTAACCAAGTTATAGAATAATATCTTTGTTGACTGAGTGACAGTAAACAGTTTGTTTAAGACATCTAAGGGACTTGGGATTTTTTTTTGTGGTAACTGATTCACCCCTCCCCTCTCAGTTAATCAACTCATTTCCAACAATTGGTATCAGAGATTTTGGTGCTTTCAGGGAAGGTTTCAATGCCTAAGCTAAAGATCAAAGATGTCTTACCGAAGGGAGATCCCCAAGCTTAACAAAGAAAACTTTGCTGCATGGAAAGATTTGATGAGGCTACATCTATCTACTATTGGAGATACTGGTTTGCAATTCTTGGATCACAAGTATGTGGAACTAGCGAGACCTATGTCCATGGATCAGATGGTGGACATGAAGAATCATAACATAATGATGATTGATATAGCTTCTTCACTCAGCTATTCTAAATTTGATGAAGTCAAGGAATGCCCTACTACCTATGATATGTGGAAGAAACTACATGATATCCATGGAGGAGATGACAATGTTAAGAGAGCTAAAGCAGGAAGCCTAAGAGGTCAGTTTGATCTGATGAAAATGAAAGAAGGAAAAGACATTACAAAATACAGTGAACAGATCAAGAAAAGTTTCAGTACCATCAGAGCTACCAATGGAACAATTGAAGACAAAACAATGGTTAGTAAGGTATTAAGAAATTTACTTCCTATCTATGGAATTAGAGTTTCAACTATTCAAGAGATGAGGTGTAGTAATGATATAACCCTAGATGCATTGATTGAAAGATTATCAGCTTTTGAGTTAGATAATTTTGACAATTATTCTCCTAATCCTTGCAACTTTGAGTCTGCATTCAAAGCTAAACTAAACCTTGGTAAGAAGGATAGAAACTCAAGAGGCAAATATATTGAAATTGATAGTGATGATGAATCTGATGATGAGGATCTAGAAATCATTAAAGCATTACTTGCAAAGAGAGTTTCCAAAGGAAAGTACAAAGGAAGAATGCCATTGATTTTCTTTTCATGTAATGAGGTTGGTCACATTGCCGCTAAGTGTCCAAACAAAGAAGACATAGATGATAAAAAGTTTAACAAGTACAAAGGAAAGAAATATTTCAAGAGTTACAAAAGATACAAGGACAAAGGTAAGAAATATTGTTATATTGCAAAGGATTCTGATAATGATGAAGATGAAGATGAAATGGTTTACATTTCTATTAAGGACGAGTCAGATAATGAAGAAGATGAAAAGAATTTTTTTTTCTCTCACATTGATAAAAATGACACTTGGATAATTGATAGTGGTTGTTCTCATCACATGACTGGTGATAAAATTTTTTTAACACCTTGAACACTATGATGGTGGGAGTGTCAGTTTTTAGAATGATGAACCTTGCTATGTGAAAGGAAAAGGTTGTATAACTCTAACTGAAGGAATCAAATGTGATAATGCTTATTGGGTTGAAGGACTAAGGTGTAATCTACTAAGTGTAGAATAGATTAACAACATTGGTTTCAAGGTAGAATTCATGAATGGTAAGGCCAAGCTCCTAGATGGTAAGGGAAACCTAGTTGGAACTAGCAGGCAAACAAAAGGTAATCTATTCTATCTTGATCTCAATGAAAGTTCATGTTTTATTGCACATATAGAAGAAATTTGGATATGGAATAAAAGGTTATGTCATGTAAATTTTGATAACCTGGTCAACATAAGAAAGAATAGAAGAGTAAGAGGAATTCCTAGTTTGAAGAAACCTGAATTAGCAATATGAAAACAATGTCAAATTGGGAAGATGGGAAAAACTAGTTTCAAGAGCAAGAAATACAATACATAAGAAGTCCTAGAATTAGTGCATAATGATTTGTGTGGACCAATTGGAACAACAAGTTACATAGGGGAGAAGTATTTCATTCTATTTGTTGACGACCATTCCAGAATGATTACTATTATGTTTCTCAAAGAAAAATCAGAAGCTTTTCAGAAGTTCAAGTGGTACCTTTCCAAAGTTGAGAAGGAGACAAGAAAAGAACTTAAATGCCTAAGATTTGACATAGGAAGTGAATTCATTTCTAATGAGTTCAATGAATTCTGTAGTGAAAGAGGAATCAAGAGACAAGTATCTACCCCTGATACTCCATAGCAGAATGGTATAGAAAAATTAAGGAAAAGATCTACTATGGATTGTGAAAAAACCTTGATGATTGAAAATAATGTCACAACCAAATATTGGAAGTAAGCTATCAGCACTGTAGTTCACACCTTGAATAGAGTTCAACTGAAGAAAGGTACTATTCAGACACCTTTTGAATTATGGTATGGCTACAAACCTAATATTTATTATTTCAAAGTATTTGGAAGTAAATGTTACACCTTGAAAGAAGAAATAAATGGAAAATTTGATGTAAGGAGATGAAGGAATATTCCTAGGATACTCTGGTAAAAGCAAAGCATATAAATGTTTTAATCTTGCTACTCATAAAATTAAAGAAAGTGTGCATGTAAATATTAATGAGTTTGCAGAGAGAATTGAAGAACAAAGCAATAAAGAACCTGAGGAATACAAGAAGTTTGTGTATTATGATCCTGATACTATCCCTAAGACATAAGCAATGTTGATTGGTAAGAAACCATGTCAGCCATTGAATTCATCAGTGCAAACTTTGTTACAACCTGTTCAACCCAAGTTTCAGCCTATGCAACCCGAGCTACTCAGAGAAGAAATCGAGTCACAGACAGAGGGAACCAAGTCTCAGACAGAGGAAATCAAGTCTTAGACAGTGGAACCCGAGTCTTAGTCAGAAGAATAGATCAGAGTATTTGAGCATGGAGAACAAAGTGGAGCAAGCCCAGAATCAAAATTAAAGGAACCTATACTTCCCAAATATGTCAGTTGGCATCATGCACCTAAGAAAATAATTGGAGATCAGACATAAGGTATAATGACAAGGAACAAACTTAAAGGTACATGCTTGCTTAGTTAATTTGAACCTAGAACCATTAAAGATGCACTGAATGATGAAAGTTGGATTGAAGCCATGAATGAGGAGACTGGGGAAATAGAAAAGAACAAAACCTGGACTCTTGTGCCTAGACCAAAAGACAAGAATGTGATTGGTACTAAGTGGGTTTTTAGAAATAGGTTGAATGAAAAAGGTGAAGTTTCTAGAAACAAAGCAAGAATAGTGTGTAAAGGATATGCTCAAGAAGAGGGAATTGATTATGGAGAAACTTTTGCTCCTGTTGCTAGAATTGAAGGAGTTAGAACTCTTCCGTATGCTACACATAAAGGATTCAAGGTATACCAAATGGATGTAAAATATGCATTCTTGAATGGAATTCTAGAAGAGGAAGTCTATATTGAGTAACATGAAGGATTTGTTGATCATAACAGAAGGAATATGGTTTTAAAATTGTACAAAGCATTGTATGGATTGAAGTAAGTGCCTAGAGCTTGGTATGAAAGATTGCATGGTTACTTGATAAGTATTGGATTTCAGAGAACTAATGATAATAGTAACTTGTACATCAAAGGAACTCATAACAAGATACTACTAGCATAATTTTTTGTTGTTGATGATATACTATTCACTGGATATGATGATTTATGCAAATTATTTTCTAAAGCAATGAGTAAAGAATTTGAGATGTCTATGTTTGGAGAAATCAAATTCTTTGTTGGTTTACAAGTTCATCAGATGAAGGATGGTATTGTTATTACTTAGTCTAAATATATCAGAGAGATACTGAAGAAATTTGGAATGGAAGATTCCAGACCAGTTGGGACACCTATGTCTACTGGCCATAAATTGTTTAAGGATGATGATTCAAAGGAAGTAAATCAGACTACCTATAGATCCATGCTTCAATATGTTGTTCACACTAGACCTGATATTGCATTAGCAATTGGTATTGTTGCAAGGTTTTCAGATAATCCTAGAGAGAATCATTTGATAGCTATCAAAAGGAATCTAAGATATCTTAAAGGTACTAAAGATTATGGATTATGGTATAAGAAAGGAGGAAAATTTGATTTGAAGAATTTTACTACTGCTGATTGGGCAAGAAGTGTTGATGATAAAAAAAGCACCAGTGGTAGAGCATTATTCCTCGGAAAGAGGTTAGTCTCCTGGACAAGCAAGAAAACAACATTTCTCAGTCTACAACAGAGATAGAGTATGTTGTTGCAATAGTGAATTGTTCAAATATCATATGGTTTAAATAGATATTGTTAGGTATGATGGAGGAAATTAAGGAACCAGTTGTTATCTACTGCAACAACACTAGTGCTATTAATATTTCAAAGAACCCTGTGATGCATACCAAGACCAAGCATATTGCAATAAAGTATCATTTGTTGAGAGAATTGGTTTTAGACAAAGAAATAAGATTGGAATATGTGAACACTAAAGAACAAATTGTAGACATATTCACCAAACCTTTACCTAAGGATGAATTTTTGTATCTAAGAGGAAAGCTAGGGGTGATTCCCTGAGGCTCACTAAAGTATAGTTTAGTGGTGCATCAACTGAGCTACAGTGGAGAGCTATCAAGTTGATGCTGGTTTGTTAGAGCTTATTGAATATGAATTAGTACATTAAGTACATTACAACTTCAAAGTGAAAGAAAGAGACAGTTTATTGATGTGTATTTGGCATTGGTTGTTAAAGAGGGAGAGTTTATTGATGTCGTGCCAAATAAATTATTGAAGGAAAGACTATTGATGACAGAGGGAGAAATTTTATCAGAAACATAGATTAATGTAAGAGGGAGAAATCTGTATTTCAGTGATTGTGAAGATAGAGGGAGTCTTTTTTATCAGAATTAGAATGAAGCTAAGGACATTAATAAATTATTTTTATCCTTATTGTTGCTGCTCTATAATTCTTTTTATTATGACATGTTGTGTTTCCATCAATGCCAAAGAGGGAGATTGTTGAAGACAATTATTCAATTGTATATTGTCATTGATGTTGTACACAAATGCCTACAGTCAAACCGAGTACAATCAGTGTATGCCAAGTGATTTTAGTATAAATTGAGTTCACTTAGGCATTAAAGTATTGGTTGGGCATTGAAGGATTTTAGTATTAACCAAGTTAGATATTTAGTGTCAGTCGACTAACAACAGTTTACACTTTATATGCAGCTGACAAATTTGAGTTGATTGTTTATTTGGAAGGTTATTCAAGCTGTCTGGACAAGGCTTATCATATATATACTAGGTAAAGTTTGGATTGAATGTGTGAGTTTGTGATATGAAGAGAAAAGGTGAAATCAGATGGGATTCTGATTAAGGACAGAAGATACAAAGATGCAATAGATTATTTGATCAGTGAGGATCAAGTGTTTAAAGCAAGAGCAGAGATTTGAATCAATAAAGATAGTTTCTTCTACAAACAGGTCAATCTATCATTACTCTCTAACAATTGTAGCAGTGATTATCAATCTCTTAACATAGTAGAATTAACAGTCTTTTGTAAATTCTCTCACAAGGTGAAATTTCTATATTGAATTGTTTCAAGACCTCTAACAAGGCCACTCCTTATAGGGTGATTAAATCCTCTAACAAGGTCACACCTAGCAGTGTGTTTTTGTAACCTTTAACAAGGTTGACTCCTAACATGGATCACTTCAGAAGAGTGAAAAATAGTAACTAGTTACATTGGTGGTTTTTCCCATATTGGGTTTCCACGTTAAATCTTGGTGTCATCTATGTACATGTTATTTGTTTCTATGCTTTATGTTTTTGGACTTATTCACTGAAGGATAATTATATATAAACATCTTAAGATTGCTTTGTTAACTAAGTTACAGAAGAATATCTTTTTTGACCGAGTGACAGTGAACAGTTTGTTTAAGACATCTAAGGGACTTGGGATTTGCTTTTGTGGTAACTGATTCACCCTTCCCCTCTCAATTACTCAACTCATTTCCAACAAAGAGATCCATACTCTTGGGTGTACCTATATTGGTATATTATACCTCTAGTATAGTGTGGGTAAAATCTAGACTTTCATTTCCATTACTATGATTATACCATTAATGTTCTGTGCAATTTAGTTATTCACAGTTGTCTCAGTTGAGTTAGATAATTATGCATGCTGGTTTTAATGATTAAATTACTATTTTATATTTATTGACAATTTTTCCATAGTGCTATTCCATTTAATTGGAATTGGTTAATTTAATCCATGTTGAGTTTGGGTTAGATTTATGGGGTTTTAATTAATTGATTTAAGTGATTTTATTTTATTATTTTTGTGTGTTGGCCAAAAAGTGACTTATAATGAAGAATTAGACTTCATTTTCTCACATCGGCATTTTGGAGAGCAAAAATTGCTATAACTCTCTTTGTGAGAAATTGGTCTTTTCCTCATTGGGAGCGATTGGTCCATCAAATTTTTTTGGGTAGTGGCTCATTAGATTTGGGTCGTGATTGTTCCGCTTTGTATGGAGGCTTATGTGGTTTCATGAAGTATTTTATTTCCTCTCTCCATTTCAGTGTTTTCCACCGTTTGGTGAGGTAGGGCTTCCCAACTTTTTATTTTCTCTTTGAATTTTGAATAATTTTTTATTTCTATTAGTTTGTGGGTTGAGAATTAGTATCCCTCACAATGGCATTTCTTTCCATTGCTTGGTTGGGCTTGTATGATTTTTATTTCAAAACCGAATGGGGAAAGTAATGTTATGCTACTCAAATTTTCATGGTTCATTGAAATGTAAATTTTATTTGAAAAGCATTTTGTTGGGCACGTGGGAACCAATGAGTTTTAATTTAATAGCTTGATTTCTATTTTCAATTTTGAGCATTTTTATGTATGCCTTGTTTTGCGTGATCTCCTATTTGGGGCTATCACCATGTTGACATATTTTTTATTTGGAATTTGATGTAATCTATGATTATGTGGTCAAAATGAATAGAAAAAATTCCAGTTACTTAATATCATGATCTGAACTGGATGGTTTAGATTGGTTTTCCTATTAGTGCGCCTAACTAGTTTTTGCTAGATATTGTTTCTTTTTTTTGCTATTTTCCCTTAAGAGCTTCTTTCTGGGGGTTTATTTGCGGGATACCTTCTTGGATCATTTAGGGATGTTAGTATCCTATGTTTTTTTTATATGAATAATCTTTGGATTTGTGCTCTTGGCAATGAGGCCAATAGAACATACTTGTGCATTATATTATTGCTTTGGTTTATTGGCTTTTCTTTCATTGTGATTGCATTATGTTTGGGTGAATGTTGGTGTTGAGAATGCATTCCTAGTATTGATATTTATGCCTACCTTGATAGGATGTTGAGAGATCCATACTCTTGGGTGAATCCCAATTGAGTGCTCCTCGGTCCACAAGTGGAGCTAATACCTTATTTATTCTTGGCTTGTGTTTGATAGCCCTAACATTGCCTTGTTTATTGATTCACCATATGTTTTTAATTATGGTCAAAATATATTTTGAAGGGACCAAAAACTCTTTACAAGAATATTTTGTGGAGGATTTGGAACCCCATAAAAGAAATTGACTGCAAAAGAACAAGCATTACAAAATAGCAACCAACATCCAACAAAATGGGCAATAGCCTAGAGACATAGACCATATAATGATCCAAATTACCAAATGAATATAACACACAAAGCCTAAGCTTCATAACACATGGTTCTCAAGGTTCCCTAATCCTTAAAAGTAAATCAAGGGTTTTTTCGGGCTCCAATAACCTGATAGTTAAAACTAATGATCCTTCTAGTCAACATGGGGTTTTGACATGCTCCCCTAGCCTTGAAAATTAGCTTTAATAGTTTACACAATAAAGAATTAGCTGAAGAACTAATGGGTTTTAACACGGCTTCCAAAACCATAATATGGTTTTGATAGGCTACCCAAACCTTCACAAACAACCTCAAAAGATTTCTCAGTGAAAAACCAGCTAAAAGAACATTGGGATAAATCATGAAACCAAAATTCATTATGGGGTTTATCAAGGTTACCCATACCTGCATCATGAGTTTTGTGGCTCCCACAACCAAAATTACCTCCAAACCAAAATAGGGAGAAGAGAAAGGGGTTTTACCAAGGCTTCCCAAACATCCAGAAATAGTTCAAGGAGAGAACCCAAAACCAACCAACTACTACAAGTAGAGAACTCCTAACCACAAAGCACCTTCTCTCCAATGAAACTCATTTATGCCTCTAAATGAAAGTCTCCCACATCCATAGGACCAGAAGAGAAGAAGGTGAGAAGAAGGGTGATCTAAAAGGACAACCACCTTGCATCTGAGCAACCCCTATCGTAGGAAAACAACACTGAGCACCAAAAAACCTTAATCCACCAGTCATTCTCCACCTCCATAGAAGAATCTTACACCTCTATTAGGAACATGATAGAGGAAGAAGATCCTAATGTGAGCCAATCACACAAAAAAGTTGCAACCAGAGACCACACCTCAATAAGGTCTGAATTCTACTTTATAGAATACTTGCAAAGAAGAATCCATCAAGAAACAAGAAAAAATTGAGAAAGAGAAGAAAATGAGAAGAACATGGATGAAAAAAGGACAAAAAAAACCTCACCAAAACCACACCTTAACCAAAAATTCCCAAAAGCAAGACTAGACCTTTGAAAAATATAACAAGAAGACACACAAACACTAATAAGAAGGAAAATACAAGAACCACAAAACCCACAATAAAAAAAAGGAAAGACAAAGACCACAAAAAGGAAACAAAAATTGGGAGAATGGGGAGATCCAAGACCAAAGCTAAGAAAACACTAAAACTAGTACACCAAACAACAAACCCCTTTACTCCAGAAACCTGCAAACACCAACCCGTAGCCATAAAAAAAGCCATAACACAAGGGACCAAGAAAAAAAACACAAACCCCAAATCCTAGGAGACCAAATAGAAAAGATCACACCCAAAAGGGATAAAATCCAAGAGGAATGATATGAAAAAATCTACTAAAAGAGATAGCATAGGAACCATGAATGCAAGATCTAACCCAAAATAACACTATACCTTTTTAGAAGGAAACCTAGAATTCACATCATCCTCAAAAGAGAAGGCCAAACCCCTCAAAAAAATGTAGAGTTCAGGGTAAAAAGGAACCCCCAACACCACACCAGCCCAGAAGCCAAACCCAAAATGACAATAGCAGCAGACAAAGAGGGAGGCAGAAAAAAAACCAGTAGAAAACAAGGGGCTACAAAGCATAAAGAAAAGCTTCCAATAAACTCCCTGCAGAAGAAGACACTCAACACACTGAGACCTGCTTGAAAAAGGAACAATGGGGGATCCTCCACACCTTCCTATGACAACAAAGAAAGGCCACATCCAACCAAGGAGGACTCCACATAGACTACACACAACCCAACGTAGACCGAAGAGAAAGATGAAGGCATCCACCATCACAAAAGAAGGGAGAGACCACACAAAAATAGTACTCAACAACCCACAACCAAACTAAAAATTGAACATGAAGTTACACAAAGAGAACCAAGGAAGCAAAGCAAGCAGGGGAATGGAAGGAGACTCACTACTCAAGAAAAAACCACACAAATAGGACCAAACTTCCCTAAAACATAGAAAAAACCACAAACCTCCATAAACTATAGAAAAATGAGGATAATGCCAACAACATCATCATTTGATTCTTCATTAGAGGTGAAAAATCTAGTCCACCGCCACTAAAACCTGAAGCCCTCAATGACCATCCAAATTTCCCGCTCACTCGCCCACATGCTCACATTTCAAACTAGAGATAAAGGTTATTTTACCACTAATGTTAAACTTTGATTCACCATATGTTGAGTTGAGACCACTTTGTTATTGTGGATGTATGGTGTTGATATGACATCTAGACATGTAGTTAAGCTATTCTCCTATGTCAAGTTCTAAGTGACCCATGCTCTTGGTGAGTATATTTGAACATGCATGTCTCCTCATGTTGCATGACTTGAAATCCTCATTGCTTTATGTTTTAATGGTTGGGCATTGCATTGTTATTATTGTGGCTCATTGGTGTAGAGTAGTGGAAATAGAGCGGCTCTCCAAAGTGATCTAGGGCACAAAGTGGCCCTAGGGTAACCGTTGGTGGAGTTTTTAATAAAGTGATAACTTAATAAACAATTGGATTACAATATTAGAACAAATAAACTAACATTGGTACAACCATGACCATGTGTAAATGTTGAGTCAACATAGCCATAGTCATCTACATATGTTGAATTGGCACATTCATGGTCATCTGAGTGATATTAAGTTGACACAGTTGTGGTCATCTGTGGATGTTGAGCTGACATAGTATAGCTTCCTTGAGGAGAGAAGGATTTCTCGAGACCACACAAGCCTCCATGTGCCATGTGATGACACTCCATTCTTAAGTCTCGTGACCATACCTTGTTTAGATGTGAGTAGAAACCTTTGTGTACTTGCATTATATGTATATGTATGTAGATTATTATCCATGTTGTAGTTGTATTCTGGTATATGCACCTGAGTGACTTAATTGGGATTACCATACCATCCCTTGATTCTTGCACTTGGATGGCGTGTGTGTTAGTCTACTTTTTGTATGTGCATTATGTGTGTTTGGGCTGTGTGACTATCTCCATGAGCACAATAGGGTGGGCCTCAGGGTACCACATGGTTGGGTGGTGTTGCATGCCACTATTGGGGACTAGTGTATAGATTGTGGACTTCTCCCAGTGAAACATTTTTAGAGCATGGTGTGCTCATTCTATCCCTTGCATTATTTCAATAATCTATGTATATGTGATGGTATGTTCACTAGATTAGTTTCATTATGATGTTTATGATTGGATTAGGTGATTATGACCTCACTCATGTTTATCCAGTACTCCCTGATGTAGAGCTAGATGTATTTTATCCATATGTTGGAGTTAGCATAGGAATTTGTACTTCATTCCTTAGCTTCTGTAAGAAATTTATGAATCGACATCTGCACCTACACACTAATGGTTTCTCTAATCGATGTTTCTACCTATATGATGGAATTTCTTACTTACTGGTCTGAGACTTTTTGTCTCATATTTTTACCAGTCATGGATCGATGTTTGCATGAACTGGCGCTTGTGTAGTGGATTAATGCCTTTGCATGATTTGGTGTCTGAGCTTCTTTTGGCTTTCCAATTGTATTTAGATGTTGAGTATCTTGGTTATGCTTTTGTAATGGTTCCTTGTTGACTTATTGATGGTTAGAAGGTAATTAACTTGTATGTTTAATCATCCTAGGAACACTTTCCTATGGTTTTAAAATAAATCTCTATTTAGATGGATTCAGAAGATTGATTTATTCTCCTCTATGTGTAGTCGTGAGTTAGTGACGACTTAGCCTCTTGTGGCTCATTGGAGGTTGTCCGCGCTCCTGTTAGGCAATCTTCTGAACATGTTAATTCCATTCTGAGTGTGTGTTTGGGTTGTCATGGGACCCTTGGAGGTGTTGAAGACTTCTGCTTGTGCATGGTCATGAGTTGATTATTGTTATGTATCTTTATTTCTTATGCAATGTATGATATGTTTATGCACTGTTGCATTTAATGCTTATTTAATTGTGAGAAAATAAATTTATTAGTGGATACTTTACCCTATTGTTTCGAGGGTTCCTCCAAAAGCATCCATACTCCATTGTATTATTTATCCATAAAATAATACAAAATACTTGCAAAGCTATAATGAACACCTCTGAAACATCAAGCTCTCTAATGTATTTTCACACATTTATGCATGTATCCACACATCCCATACCATGCTTCACAAATACAACATTAAGAAAGACTCAATAATGATAACCCACTCAACTAGCCAACCCAAACCACTAACATGCGTTTGCTTTTATAAAAATAAGCTCACACAAAATACTAGTGATAAAGTAAAACCATGTGCCACAAAACCATGTAAACACAATACTATTGACCCCTCATTTTATATTGGGTACTAATTTTTCACTTTATTAAATAGCTTTAGCCAATATTAAATGATTATAATATTGTATCACAATATGACACCCACATTAAATATAAATCCAATGTTATAATACAACACATAAAGTGGCCTGAAGAACGTTCCCCTATAATGTTCACGTCTAGTGGTGCACATCCATCTAGGTGCTCCTAGGTGAAATACATATACTAATGAAATATAACATTACAAATATTATGCAAGGTGTAAAACACCTTATCCCAACAAGAATAAGATGATTTTTCTCTCTCAAAGGGTGAGAAGAACCATAGCCAACCCCCTAAGAAAATAAATGCCCACCAACAACTAGAGGGTGGACACAACCAACACCTATGACACTGGAAGCAAGAAGAAATTCAACCTATGTGAAGGAACATGAGTAGTGACACCAGATACGACCAAGGTCAATAGAAAGAGAAACATATGTTAAAGGGAAGATAATGATGACCATAGTCATCCATTAAGGCACCATGAATGACCATCGAAGCAAGTGGCAACAAGCAATTTGAATTGTCATATGAGAGTGACATTAAGTGATAAAAGAGTTATTTTTAGAGTTGTTAGAGTAGTATTTTTTTTAAAAATAAAGATCTTAGAAAGGTAATTTAACTTTAGGGTAACTAGAGGAATGATGTTTCTAATTTATTAATGGGTGTAAGAAATTCTAATTCATAATATGCAATTTATTATAACTTTCATATTATATATATGTATGTATGTACACGTGTGTGTGTGTGTGTGTGTGTGTGTGTGTGTGTGTGAGCGCGTGCGCATGCGCTTGCATGCACATACATACATGCATACACATGTGTATGTGTGTACATTCACAAGTTGGTACATTCAAATCAGATAGTTTTTATGTTTAATCATGATTAGAATTTACAATTAAACTTTGAATTTTGAATGTCTATTTGTATAGACATTTGTAATTTTTCACGTTTTACAAAACCAAACACATTTCCTAATCTAATCCATTCTTATATCATCACATGCTTGCAAACCACATTCAAAGTTTCACATTATTTTTAAATTAACTACTTATTTTTCGTGCTTATTGAAATGATATCAAATTATGAATTAAATTCAAGAGATTTATAAAATCACATTGTCAACTATTTATATGTTTTTTCCTTAAAATATTTCACTGCGCTCGTCTAAAATTGTTTGTATGATAAACAAGTCTTATTTGAATACAATGAATACTAATAATAGTTTACTTAATCAATAAAGTACAAAAAAAATCAATTTTAGAAATGTAATGTTATACCCAAAAATATTATTTAATTAAAAAATTATATCCTTCTCTAAATTGAATGTCTATTTGTATAGACATTTGTAATTTTTCACGTTTTAAAAAACCAAACACATTTCCTAATCTAATCCATTCTTATATCATCACATGCTTGCAAACCACATTCAAAGTTTCACATTATTTTTAAATTAACTACTTATTTTTCGTGTTTATTGAAATGATATCAAATTATGAATTAAATTCTAGAGATTTATAAAATCACATTGTCAACTATTTATATGTTTTTTCCTTAAAATACTTCACGGCGCTCGTCTAAAATTGCTTGTATGATTAACAAGTCTTATTTGAATACAATGAATACTAATAATAGTTTATTTAATCAATAAACTACAAAAAAAAAATCAATTTTGAAAATGTAATCTTATACCCAAAAATATTATTTAATTAAAAAATTATATCCTTCTCTAAATTAGACCATTCTTCTCAATTAAAAAACAACTGAATTAAAATACACTCATATTTACCATCAACAAACCTACTTAACCTCTAAACAATACAAATACAAATATACAATATATTCTATCTCATTCACAACTTTCTTAAAAGTTCTTGAATTCTTTTTTTTTTTCGCAGATTCTCATCAAGCCCATATTTGTTCTCTTACAATCTCATGATATGTCACCAAAACTATCATGGTGGACATTATAAATCTCTTTTAGTACTCTCCGAAACATTTTTATGAAACTTTATAAAAACGGTTGTGGGTGGTATGAGTAAGTGCACCACTGGTTTGTCAAAGAAACAATTATTGCATTTACAAAATCAAATGAAATCATCACTGGTTTATCACTTGTACAACAAACTCTCATGATCACAGTTTCTTAATGCTTCATTTCAAACAATTCTGGCTTTGTCCCTCTGTGAAAAAGTTATACAGCAATAACGTACCATTACCTATATCTTGTTTGAGGCCGAATAATTTGATCTAAAATGTTAAATCTTTAATGTCTAATGATTGCAACTAAATGATTCTAGCTTATCTTTGTGTTTTGTTATTCTTACTCACTTATACAAATGATATAATCTTTGAATTCAAACATCAAAATATAATAGTATATCTATCATATCTTCCTCCATAATTTCAACAACATGGTATAATCTATAAGATATGTTATTCTTTTTAGAATATATAATTAGGGCATCCATTTTAAGTCAAGAGAATTATTTTAGTATTTATTTTAATGAGAATATTAATGATTGCTATTATTAAGAGTCTTAATTGTTGAGGTTCAATGTGATTGGAACATCTAAAGGATGTTAGAGAATAGTTGTGAAGTAGGATAAATACACACTACTGGTGAGATGATAATTTGTTGGTTTTTATAGGGTGACAAAAACAACATTAGCAGAGTGAAAATGTTATAATTGTAATATTGTGGCTCTTATAACATGTCCTATTTTATATTTTTAGAAAAATGAGGTCCCTTTTTTCTGTCTAGAGTTAGGTTGGTTCCACAGTTCATAGATATTCTTACTAGTAATCAAATTGGAGTATTTATGATTGGTGTGAATTATATTTTGCTACAATTATTATCAAAATTTATCATGCTTTGCAATAGAACCATTGTTATCTTAAAATCCTTTAAATGTTTTATCAAGCAAAAAAATGAGGTTGTAGAAGCTACCATCCTAACAAGATGTTGAGTTGCTATACTTGCATATCTCCATGTCTATATTATTCAGGTACAAGCCATTTAATATATTAAGAAAGTTTGGAGAGTAAGTTTGTGGGAACTCCACCTTTGATCAAATAAATATCACACTTCTTTTTAACATCTTGTTATACCCAACTTCCCTGCAAAAGGAAGAAACAACTAAGGATACTGAAAAATAAGTTTTTGAAAAGTCAATACCAACTAGACATATATTGACATTCACCTGACATTTTGGATGCCATAGTATTTTCTACAAGGATGGTCTAGAGGGATTCTATAGAAATTTTATGTGGAGGTAGAAGTCAGAAGTAAACATCTCAAACTTCTATATCCTCATCCATTTGAACCCCCATTTCCCACATAGAAAATAAGAGAAGTTTTAAAACTTTTGTGAAGATCATACAAAAGTGGATTTTGAAACAAGTCATTTTCAAAACTGAAATCTTTAGAAGAAGGTCATAAAGAAAACATAGAAGTTCCATACCAAAAAATTAATTGTGTTCACTAACCACTCTATTGCATTGATGGCTACATTAATGGAATATTTCACTAAAAGAGGGGTGAAAAGTTATTCAAAACAAAGAGAAGTAAAAAGCAATAAGAGATAACCACCAAGAAGAGAAGAGAGCACCACACAACCTTATATTTTTCTACTAGCTAATCCAACATGTGAGACAATTCCAAAGATAATTTTCTCCTATACATAATATTCTAACCTTGCATTTGATCAAAGGGCCACATGGCTAGATAATCAGCTAATCCATCCCACTCCCTAGGAATGTGAATAAAAGTAACAGATTCCAAAGATCCACATAACCTAAAAAATCTATCTAAGAACTAAAACTAAGTGCCAATTGACACCATCAAACCATTTCTCATTCAACAGAGTCACAACCACTTGAGAGTCAAATTAGAAAATAATCAATTTTTAGCCAAGAATACATCACTCCACAACATACAAAATGACGAGAGCCTCCATGTAATCATTCATATGAATAATAAATAGAAATAATAAACTAAAAATTTGCAACACTATCACACCCTACTTCACCAAGACCAACATGACTAGGAATCTCTTGAGAAGAGCCATTAGTGTTAATTTTCAAAACTCCTTGATGAGGAGGGATCCACCAACCCTCCTAATTTATCTTCCTGTGTGGATATTTTCCTCATGGCTTGTCTAGCACTCCTCACTCAAAGAGAAGGATCATCTCGCTAAAGAGGAAATTTGAACCAACTAAAAATATTAACATCTTCGGGTTCCACACCTCCAAAAAAATCATAATTTTCTAAGATAGTATCACAAAGAGAATGTATAATATTCCACCACAAGTGTTGAACAAAAATCCTAGAATTGTGAAAAATCCTACGATTCCTCTCCAACCAAATATACTAGATAATGAAAGTGCATCCAAGAGCCCAAGCAACTTGAAGAAAATAAGTCTTAACTAGAGGCTTACCTCAATGGACCTAAAACTCAGCGAAAGAGGATACATTTTGGCATACCTAAATTCAAAACTCTCCACTAGAAGTGCTAAATCTCCTTAGAGAACGAGCATTGAAATAAAAGATGAGAAACACACTCCTCACTATTATGACACCAAATACATAAAGAGGGACCAGGGAAGCCCTGCTTACCCAAATTATCCAAAGACATTGATTCTAAACCATTAGCAACATGAAAAATTTGCGTTTGGGCCAATAAATTATTTTCTACAGCTGTTTCCACCAAGGCACCTCTATACCTCCAAAAAGCTATCTATCAAGCTCTTACTACCCTATAGAAAATAGTACTTACCAGATGAATGTCTACCCCAGGATAGCTTGTCTTTCCCCACCAAGGAGTTGCACTCACAAGAAGAAATAATCTAAGCTAACTCTTTACGAGCATCCTCTAATCCACTTGGTGGATATTCATAGGATTCCTTCCATCTGTAACCAACAACCATCTTCAAATTCTAAAAAGTCTTATATTTTGTGACTGCAGTCCAAGCAACTGTACTAAAACTATCACATAGTCTATATAAGTGCGGTTAAATGGAAAGACTTATTGGCATTTGATGAAGATGATCTGATTTTTTATCATGTGATTGTATTGTGGTGTTTTCATTGTTGTAAACATGATCCATTGGAGGCATGCGATCCATTTTATCGATGGTGTTGAAGGATCAAATTGGAAAATTGACTAAGTGTTCAGTCAACCAGGAAGAAGACAATATGCAAGGTATAGAAGACCAGATTTGGGGTTGGAGACCGAGTTAAGGTGTGTGGTCATGCATTTTTCATCTACATAGATATTGGTAGCTATTCTATGACCACATGAGTTAGATTGAAGAAATGAGAAATTATATGATGATTGAAGCAACACAGGTAGGAAGAACATGTGTCAGGCAGAGTGAGTTTGGTTAAATTAGCTAACCGGTCAATTTAGTGTTAGTAAATGTTTTATTTATGACTTGGTTAATGTTGCATTGAATTTATTGAGTTGACCAATGCATTTTGGAAAGAATTTGACTTTTATGTTGGTGGGTAAAACATTTTCTTGGCAAAGTTCGACTTGGAAAATTTATAATAAAAGAAGAATGAAATCAAGTTTTAGGTTAAGTTGTGGTGATGTGATAGGAGATTATGATTGTGTAAAGATGAATAAAGGAGAGTTAATGTTTAAGGTGACATTGTGACTAGAATTGAAGTGGATCTCTCAGAAAGGAAGTATCATAATTAAATCAATCATTCTTTGGTCTATCTCAAGGCAAGCCCTAACAGGTTTGTAGGTCAAATTCTTTAACAAGGTCACTCCTAATAGGGTGAGAAGGATCTCTAACAAGATCTAGAGTATAAATCCTCTAACAAGGTGACTCTTAGGAGTTTGTAATCCCTTAATATGGTATTTCTTAATAGGACTTGTATTAGCTCCTAACCGAGAAAAAATACTCTTAACTGGGTATGAGCTTAGTAGGGTGTTTGTAATTGCTCTTAACAATGCATATTTCAATGGTGCATTAGTGAAATTTGTGGGTGAAATTCCCAAACGTGATTTTCTCCCTCTAATAAGGGCTTCCACGGGAAAAATCTTGTGCCTTGAGTTTACTTTGTGTGAACGTTTTATTTTCTAAGCTTCTATATTTTAGTATTTTCTTTTGCATGTTGGTTATTGTGAAAGCTATTCAATAAGTGTTTCAGATTTTTGGTTGCACTGATTCACCGCCCCTCTCGGTAACTTTAAAGACTAAAAATTGGTATCAGAGAAAAGTTCCTTTGAATAAGCCTAACAACCCGGGCATGATCCTTAAGGTGAATATGGAGGGGTTTTTGAAGAACAAGAAACAACTCATAGAAGCTAAAATGATCATTGAGGAATTAAAGAAACAACTGAAGCAGTCAAGAGCTAAAAGACAAGATCTTGTTAAACAATTAAGTGAGATTCAAGACTACATTGAGGAATTGTATGAACAAAATGGATCTTAGGAATTTGATGTAGCCCTAGAAGCCATGGCTAAGGAGAATGAAAATTTGTACAAAGATAAGAAAAACCTTGAGAGAGAGAGAGAGAGAGAGAGAGAGAGAGAGAGAGAGAGAGAGAGAGAGAGAGAGAGAAGCCNAGAGAGAGAGAGAGAGAGAGAGAGAGAGAGAGAGAGAGAGAGAGAGAGAGAGATTGAAGCCCCATCAAATAGAATGTGTGAAGATTCAAAAGTAAGGAGATCTATAGAGGATGAAAGGAAAGTTGCAAAAGATGCCCTAAAGGCCAATGATAAAGCACTAAAAGCTGTAGAGGATGAACCTTTCAAGTCAAGACAAGAAGTTAGCACATTGCATGGACATCTGCATGAGACAAATGAAGAAAATGAAAAAGGCCTAAGAGAGAATGAGAATCTAATAAATGAGAATGAGAAATTAAAATATGCTAACGATTTTCTAAATAAATTCAATGAAAGTGTTGTAAAAATTGATGAACAACTAAGGAATCAAAGAAAGAGAAAAGAGACCAAAGGCCTTGGATATACCGATCATACAACTTTTGATGTTTGTGAATCTTCTGGAACAAAGGAGATGAAGAAAAAAGGAAAGTCTCCACCGAAGGTAACACGAAGAAATTATGGCAAGAAAAATTACAAAGTTGCATGTTTCAATTGTCATAAGGTGGGTCATACTGCAAATGTATATAGAAGCAGGTCTGATAATAGAGCTAGCACTTTTGATGGATATTGCTACAACTGCAATAAGTATGGAAATACTTCTTATTATTGTAGATCTAGATCCAATAGTATCTTTTATGGTTACTGTTACAACTACAAAAATATGGTTATAAAGCTGATGAGTGCAGGTCAAGAGTGAAAAATCAAAGGTCACCTATGAATTGGGAAAGACCTTACCAAACGGAGAGGAAATTAAATGTCACATGCTCAATCTGTGGTAACTATGGACACATGGATATGAATTGTAGAATGATCTACAAGTGGTAATGATGGACCATGGAGATCAACTGGTATGACATGTTTTTATTGTCACAAGATTGGACATCTAGCAAGGAACTACAGGTCAAGGAACCAATCAGTAAACCAGTCAAGAAATTAGAAAGGAAAGAAGATTGTGAATGTAGGAGAGGTCAAGAAAGAGATGAAAAATATTTGGAAGAAGGAAGATAGTAAGACATTAGAGGGGTCCACATCTCCATTAGATGTGTAGAATTCATCATAAAACTAAGCCTTCATGTGGCTTAGGGGGAGAAAGTATTGTTGAATCCATCTTCAGACCCCCTATAGATGTATGGCAAGATATATCAGAATTTTAAGATGAATAAGGTCTTTTGGAGTGTGTTATGAAGCTTTGATAAATGACATGGTGTTTTGATCATTGATAATGAGTTTTTGGGTCAATCGGTGAAAATGTAAGCTCTATCGATAAGTGCATTTAATATATGCGTGTGAAGGTAGATAAAAGGGTTATTTTGGATTTCATTTTCACCTTGCACATTTTGAAAGTTTTTGTGGAGAGAAAGCAGCATTGTTGGAGCCATTTTCAAAGATCCAAGCGATAAGGAAAGATTTTTTTTGTTGATCTTGAAGAGAAAATTAATCGATTATTGTCATGTTCTTCAATAAGAACCCTAGTTGCAAACTGTTTGAGGTATTTATCTGATATCTACATTTTTGGTTGAAAATTTGAGATGGTTATCCTAAGTTAATCAATATTACTATGAGGCCACGAATGGAGTTTAAGAAACATGCATTCAAGTCGATGGAAAATGACCCAACATGTGCCCTAAATAGCATACCCTATGGTGTTCTGCATATAGAGGATGGTAGAGTATTTATTCATTTTGAGTTAGAAGACCTAGGATTAGGGACAATAGATGAACAATATAAGAAGTTATGTGATGATAAGTTAGTGTTGAAGGATGAGCATAAATGCATCACCGATAAAGGTTTTCATCAGGTAGTTAATTACCCATATGAATTTGAAGATGATCAGGTCAAGTATGTTCTAAGAAGAATTCATGACCAGTTCATGTGGCTAGATCGACCACATAAAATCACAAAGGAAGAAATCAATGTTGTAACTGGTCTATTCAAAACCAGTGGTGTACCCATTCTTGACATCATTCCTAAAGAAGATGTGACCAGATTGACAAAATCAAAAAGGCGTGGTCGTGCGATAACTGTGAATGATATTATTCATGTATCACTATATTCGGATGAATAGTATACATGGTGGTATTATGAATCTAGCCCATATGATGATCAAGGAAAATGAAGACTATGATTTGGCTTAAGCTATGAGAGAGAAGCTACTGATGAATCTAGAAAAGATAAAAAAGGACAAGACAAAAGTTCAAGTATGGTTAGGTGATCATGTATTTATTTTTATATTTCCAAAATATGTTCCCTAGTATCGGTAACATTATATGGTCAAAGGATACTCCAAATTTCATTCAAATCAACAATAATATCAGAATCTTAGGAAATTATCTCACTAGCAAGGTATGTGGTTACTTTAAAGTATTTCAGAAGAAGATGTATGAAAAGGAAAGGATACCATATGAAATTGTTGAAATTTATAAGGATACTTTTTCCTTCATGGTAGATACAGACACTTGTTTGATGAAATAAGATGAATCAAGGACCTCATGGTGATACCTGTGGGTTATGAAGTGGATGTAGACAATATGGATAGATATGCAGAGAATTTGTTGGCTCAACCAATAGATCCAAAGACTCCAAGGTTTGGGATATATGAAGAGAAATATCTTAAAGTACATAGTCATTTGATGAAACCTATTATTTAAAGAAAGGCGAGAAAGGAATTTGAGAAATTCATGATTCAGAAAGGTTTCAAAAAAGAACAAATTGAGAAAGCAAGAGCTAAACATGCTATAGAGAAAGCTAGTTCATCTAGTGCAACAAGAGATGATAATGATGTTGAAGTTGTTGGTGCAACCGGTAGTACCCCAACCGGTCAAAAAACTATAAGTGCCACAAGAGTCAAGGAGAAACCTTCTCCTCCTGTCAAAACTACACTAGCCAAGGAGACACAAAGCACATAAAAGGTGATAGGTAAAGGAAGAAACAAAAGGAAAAGAGGGTTAAGAAAGTTTCTGATGAAGAGAGTGAAGGGACAAAATCTGAGAAAGAGCATAAGGAACTCAAGGAAAAAGGAAAGAGATCCAAGGTGGTAGGTTCCCCCACAATTAAAAATGTTAAGTCTAAATATGGTAAAGTAGCTTCTGTCAATGCAATCATTCAAAATGTTAGTAGATTTGGGATACTTGTTGGAGTTAATAAGTATCACTTACTCGATGAGGATTATCATAAGAAAGTTGAGGATGTTGTAATTTCAAGCATGAATGGGCTAAGTTAAGTTTTAATCCAATTGCAAGGACAAATTCCTAATGTCTTATATGATAAAATTGATGCAATATGGAAGGAAACACTTATAAAGGATAAGGAGCTAGTAAAGTATTCTCTACTAAGCCTATTACCTGAATCATTTGAGAAAGAAATAGAGGATATGATTAAAAAGGTAAGACCTTTATTTAGGACCAGAACAAGAGTTACAAAGCTGTTAGTTGGGGAGGCCCAATCGATGCAGGATAAAACAAAGGAGATTCTAAGAAGGAATTTAGGTCTGGTGAAGGATAATAATGAAGAAATTTATGTGGATGTTCAAGAGGAACCACTGAAAGAAAAAGAGAGTGATCCATTGGTGACTCAAACTAACGAGAGATTTACTATTGACGATGTAAAGATCACACTTGAGGAAATTAGGGATGAGATGGAAAATTCAGGTGATATGTCTGCAATGGAGATACAAGATGAGCACATAGATACATAAGATCAATAGGTATCACATGATAAAAAAAGATGCACATAAGGAAAAAGAGGAAGAATAGCTAGTAAACATGGGTACCAATCAGGCTGTGACCGATGATACACAAGATAAACTTTCTATAGATGATCAACAACTAGAACAAGTAAAAGAAAAAGAGGTTACAAATGATGTTGTGCAAGGAAAATAGGAACAAGAGGAGGAAACTATAGAGAAGGATCAAGATTAAGAAAAGGTAACACCTTCCTCACAGTCGAAGTTGAGCATTAATGAAGATGATATACCGATTAAGGGACAAATAGACCTGAGCAATTTGAGCCCCAAGGAGATGATAGAGTTTACTATGGTGCTCAATTTAAAGGATAAAAAGGAAAGGATGAAGCAAGAAGCACAGGTGAGTCTCTCTGACAGAGATATACTTATTCTCTCTGATAGAGATATACTTTCAGATTTACTGAGAGATGTGAAGTATGATGAGACTGGTACACTGATAGAGAAATTAGCCCATTTGGTCACTACTAATGGTGAGGAAATGAAGAGTTTAGAGGATGGTGCAACTTTGAAATCAGAGAAGGAATATGAGAAGAAGAGATCAGAGAAGTTAGCATAGTTAATCATTTCAGACAACAGAACACTTACTTTGGTTGTCAATCAGGTAAAGGATGCATTAAATGAAGGTGGTAAGATTCTCAAATCTATCTCTAATTTTTCCCAGTTCTTGAAAGATTTAGAGAGGTCTAAATGTGAAGCTCAGTAGGAGATTAGATTAATTATTGAAAATTTTGATCCTACACATGAGCATGCTACTACCTTTGTTGCTAAGGTTAGAAATCATATAGGGATGAACAAGACAAGACGATAGCTAACTTAATGGAGTTGCAGAGTTTGTTGATTCCAAAGTTAGACATTTTGCAACATGGTGTGAAGGAGTCTGAGAAGGTTCTAGCATTCCTAGATGTCTGTACAGTTGATGTTTTAGAAGAGTTAACATTTTTTTCTAAGTGGAGAGATTTCCATTGTGGAGAACTGATTGAAGACTTGGGACAATGATTTACATATTTTGAAGGGTGACTACAATGATGTTTTTAGTAGAATATAACTAGGTTTTTCTACTCTTACATAAATAAAAATTTGAAACTTTTTGTAATAAGTGCCATTATTGTCATAGGAGAGTAGTGTAAATAAGGCCAAAATTTTGATAAGCCCATGAAAAATGTAATGTAATGATTAAGGGGAGTATTACACATGTTTTTAATCCCCAGGGGAGCTTTTGAGCTATCAGGAACCATTTTACTACTTTGCAATGTAATGCATTTGTCATTTATGCATTATCTTGACACTTAGAAATTTTTTCTTAGTGTTGCCATCAATGCCAAAGGGGGAGATTGTTAGCATTTAATGAAGATGATCTAAGTTTTGATCATGTGATTGTATTATGGTGTTGTCATTTCTAGAAACATGATCTATTGGAGGCATGAGATTCATTTTATCGATGGTGTTGAAGGAACAAATTGGAGAATTGACTAAGTGTTCAGTCAATCAGGAAGAATATAGTATGCAAGGTACAAGCGACTAGATTTGGATTTGGAGATTGAGTTAAGGTGTGTGGTCATGCATTTATCATCTACAGAGACATTTCTAGCTATATCTATGACCACATCAGCTAGATTGAAGAATTGAGAAAGTTATTGATGATTTAAGTGACACTGGTAGGAAGAACAGGTGTCAGGCATAGTGATTTTGGTTAGATCAGCTAACCAATCAATTTAGCGATAGTAAATTTTTTATTTACGACTTGGTTAATGTTGTGTTGAATTTATTGAGTTGACTAATGCATTTTGTCTCGATCAGATTTGATTTATATGTCGGCATGTAAAACATTTTCTTGGGAAAAGTTGACTTGGAAAAGTTATTATAAAAGAAGAATGACATAATTTTGTTGGATGATATCAGATTTGGATACTATTTATGCTATTGATATTCATGTTTTGTCACTGATGTCAACATATGTTTCTATGGAGAGAACATACTAGTTATGATAACTAACATAAGTGTACAGTCACTGTACGGATGATTTAGAATGATCGAAGACAAGGATATGGAGATAGATGTGTGATGAACTTATTCCTAAGGTCTCTTTTATTGAGGCTACATATTGGTGATGTTAAAAATGATTTAGTGAAGACTGGTTTCTAGACTGTGATAGTAATGCTTGATAGAGTAGGTCTCTGTATTTTGCGTATATCTTACAAATGAAGATGTTTCAAAATATGTGAGCTTATGGGATGAAAAAGGACACATTGAGGAATGTTTTTTGTTGATCAATAGTTGTAAGAGTATTGGTGATGTCAGCTATGGCATGTATTATGGAGGAGACCTATTTTGGTGGCCGACTTCAGACATGTAGCATGTATTATGAATTGTGAGCATGGATTGCGGATCTTGGACTATAACTGATGTATTGTTATTGATGTTTACTTATTATAGGTACCGTGTATATCTTAGAAAGGGGTTAAACAATTATTTATATATAGGGAAAGCCTAATTGGCTGACCTAATTAATTATTTATGTATTGGGAAAGCTTAATTGGCTGACCTAATGAATTATTGTAATAGGGTATATGAGAGATTTTTTCTTTTGAAAAGATGTAGTAGAGATTGAAAAGGCAGAGAAGTGTGAAAGCTGTGAGTCTTTTTGATTGCTGGATGTAGAGTAGAGCTTGTGATAAGAATACTTCATTGGAACTGACCAAGAAAAGACACTTTCTATCAGATAGTTCACTGGATTGTATATTCCTTATATACACTTGTTTGGATTGTAAATCCCCGAGGGTGGCTTTAACCTTCTTTGGGCAGTGTGCCAAGGTAGTGAGCCCATGATTTCTCTTGACTCCAAATAGGGTCTATCCTTTAACAGGGACTATGTACTGTAATATTTTAATAAACTCCTAACATGGGTAAATATTTTAATAGAGATACTATACTCTCACTACATTATTTGTGGGTGCTAATTCCCACCAGGGCTTTACCTTTAACAAGGTTTCCTCGAAAAAAAGTATTATGTTATTGTGCTGGAATTTACTTTGTTATCATTTACATTGAATTTTTGGTTTATCAAGTTTAATGTATAATATTATGTATCACAACTGATTCACCCCCCATCTTAGTTGTGCTTGTGGACTGTTATTCCTAACAATTGGTATCAGAGCTACTAGTCCTTAGAGAGAAAGTTTAACAACTTGAGGTGATCCTAAGGATGACTTACTACAGGAAGGATAGTCTAAAATTTGATCATGAAAACTTTGACAGTTGGAAGAACAAGATGAGAACACATTTTCTATGTTTGGGAATTGACTACTGGGTGATCATGAAAAAGAAGGAAAAGATAACGACTAAGGATGAATTGGAGAAGGCTACTGAAGATGATAAGAAGCTATTTTCATTTAATATGGTTGCAAGGGAATCATTAATCAACACACTTTCTGAAGGCAAATTCATTGAAGTAAAAGACTTGGATTCTGTGCACAAGATATGGACAAGATTGGAAGCATTGTATATAGGAGATAAGTTTACTAAAAAATCAAAGCTACAAACTGGAAGACAAAGATGGAATCAAAGAAGATGAGAGATGATGAGAAAATTAAGGCATATGCACAGAGAATTATTGAGGTGGTTATTGGCATCATAGACTCTGGAGGTACTTACAGTGAGGAAGAATTGATTGCGAAGATACTCAGATCTTTGACACCTATATACAAAACTAAAGTGCAAGATATAGAGGATATTATACCTTTGACACCAAACTTAACTAGAGAGATGTTGATTGGGAAACTTACTACTTTTGAGGTCACAGAACTGGGAGATACTTTACCTAAAGTAGATTTAATATTCAAGGCGACTGTCCATAGAAACAAAAAGACTTTATCTGGAATTGCGAACACTAGAAATGGTGACTTGAGAGAAGAGATTGGAGACTATGTTGATGAATGGGAATATATACAGGAGGAAGAAAGAAAGCTAGATAAAGTGGTAGCCCTAATTTCTAGAAGAGAAAAGAGAGCTAAGGGTAAATTTGAAGGCAAATTACCTTTGAAATGTTTTTCATTAACAAGATTGGTCATTTTGCATCTCGATGTCCTACAAGGGTTCCAAGCCATAAACCTAAGTATTTGAAAGATAAGGAATGTTATTATGCTAGTGAAGGAATATTTTATGGTGATGATGATGGTGACTATGATGAAATTTGATTTATTTATATTAAGGATGATGAGCCTATACATGAAGAAAAATCCTTAGTGTCTCATGTTGAAAAGAAATCTGAATGGGTTATAGATAGTAGTTGTTCACATCATATGACTAGAAATAAAAATAAGTTTGTGAATCTAAAAAGATATGATGGTGGTGTTGTTAGATTTGGTGAAAATAATCCTAATCTTATCATTGGAGTTGGATCTATTTCTCTGGATGGAAAGACTAATACTGAAAATGTACTACTTTTTGATGGACTTAAACATAATTTGTTGAGTGTTGGGAAATTAGTTGACAGAGGTTATCAATTGAAATTCATTGATGGGAAATGCTCTATCAAAAGTAAATTGGGAGACTTGATCACACCTGGTACTAAATCTAGAGGTAATGTATTTGAATTGAATACAACTGAAGCTTCTTGTTTTATTGCGAAGGTTGATGATAGTTGGCTATGGCATAGAAGATTTTATCATGTTAACTTTGATAACATTGTGAAGGCAAGTATGACTAATGTTGTAAGAGATCTACCTAAGATGGTGAAACCATCTAACACTGTGCATAGAGAGTGTGTTATGGGGAAGCAGACCAAAAGTAGTTTTAAAAGAAAATCTTATTTAGGAATAGGGAAGTTGGATTTGGTACATAAAGATCTATGTGGTCTTACAAGAATAAGATCTTTTTTATGGAGAAAGGTACTTTATACTTTTTGTTGATGACTTTTATAGAATGGTGTGTCTTACATATTTGAGAGAGAAATTTGAAGCATTTGACAATTTCAAGTTATTTAAAGAAAAAGCTAAGAATGAATCTGGTTCGAAGATAAAATGTTTGAGATCAGACATAGGTGGTGAATTTACATTAGATTTATTTAATACCTACTATGAAGAGCATGGAATATATAGACAAATATCTGCACCTAGGACACCACAATAGAATGGGATAGTAGAGCGAAGAAACATAACAATACTAGATGCTACAAGAACTATGCCACTGGAAGGAAATGTATCACATGTTCATTGGAGGGAAGCTGCTGGTACTGTTGTGTACACCTTGAACAAAATTTAGATCAAAGAAGGTACAAGTAAGACTCCTTATGAATTATGGTTTGATCATACACCTAATGTAAAATATTTTAGAATATTTGGAAGTAAATGTTATATCAAAAGAGATGATGAGATAGGGAAGTTTGATGCTAGAAGTGATGAAGGTATTTTCTTGGTTATTCTACTAAGAGAAAAGCATATAAATGTTTCAATCTGAGATTGAGAAAGTTGATCGAAAGCGCCAATGTGAGGATAGATGAAAAGTTTCAGATTCAGGAAAGAATATATGAATGTGGTCAGATTGCAGAGATAAAAGAGGTCACTGCTGAACCTAAAGAACCTTTGATGGTTGATAATGAGATTGAAGATGAATTGATTGAGCTTACTGATACTCCTAAGACTTTGAGGTATGTTAAGAAGAACCATCCCAAAGATCAAATTATTGGTGATGCAAGTAAAGGTATGATGACTAGATCTAGAGTTAGAGATGAAATTTGTTTAATTTCTCAAGTTGAACCAAAAAATACCGATGAAGCATGTAGAGATGAATCTTGGACAAAAGATATGGAAGAAGAACTTGAATAAATAAAGAAAAACAATACTTGGGAATTGGTTCCAAGACCTTAGAAGAAAAATGTGATAGGACCAAAATGGGTTTTTAGAAACAAGATGGATGAGGAAGGAACAATGGTAAGAAATAAGGCTAGACTGGTTTGTAAAGGCTACTCACAACAAGAAGGCATAGACTTTGAAGAAACATTTGCTCCTATTGTTAGGTTGGAAGCTGTGAGATTATTTCTTGCTTGTCCTGCACATAAATACTTTAAAGTATATCAGATGGATGTGAAATCAACATTTTTGAATGGAGATTTGGAAGAAGAAGTATACATAGAGAAATCTCATGGATTTCCTTTGACAAAAGATGAAGACATGGTTTGTAAGTTGAAGAATGCATTGTATGGAATGAAACAAGCACCAAGAGCGTGGTATACCAGACTAGACAAGTACTTACTTCATCTTGGTTTTAGAAAAGGTAATGCATACACTAATTTATATTTAAGAACTGATGAAGATGGAATCTTAATCAAAGAAGTTTTTGTTGATGATATCATTTTTGGAGGCATTAATAAGATGAGTAAGAAGTTCTCTAAAGAAATGGAAAATGAATTTGAAATGTCAATGATTGGTGAAATGAAATTTTTTCTTGGTTTGCAAATTAATCAGAGCAAGAATGGTATTTTTATATCTCAGACTAAGTATCTTAAGGAAATGGTGAATTTTTTTGGAATGGAAGATTGTAAACCTATTAGGACACCCATGGTGACTGGATACAAGATGACTAGTAATGATGGGACTCAAAGTATTTTTCATACAAAGTATAGATTTATGATTGGTGGTATACAATATCTAACTCACACTAGACCAGATATTTCCAATGCAGTTGGAATTGCGGCAAGATATCAAGCAGATCCTAAGAAACACACCTTCTACTGTGAAAAGAATTTTTATATACTTGAAAGGAACAATAGAATATGGATTGTGGTAAGAAAAATCAGATGAATTTATTTTGTAGGCTCACACTAATGCTAATTGGGAAGGTAATGTGGATGATAGAAAGAGTGCAAGTGGTGGAGTATTTTCCTTTCAAAAAGGCTATTTTCTTGGTTAAGTAAGAAGCAGGACTGTATTTCTTAGTCTACTACTGAGTCAGAGTATGTTGCTGCTGCAATAAATTGTACACAATTTGTTTGGATGAAACAAATGTTGAAGGAAATTGGAATAATTTTTGAAGAGCTAGTGGTTATCCATTGTGATAACACTAGCATAGTGAATATGTCAAAGAATCTTGTAATGCATTAAAAGAATAAACATATTTCTATTAAGTATCATTTATTGAGGGAGAAGGTAACAGAGAAAGAGATTAGACTCTAATATATTAGCACAAAGGAATAGATAGTAGATATATTTACAAAATGTTTGATAAAAGATGCTTTTGAATATCTTAGAAGCATGCTTGGGGTGAGATCCCCTCTCAGTG
Organism: Thuja plicata; assembly: GCA_018584345.1. Taxonomy (NCBI): domain Eukaryota; kingdom Viridiplantae; phylum Streptophyta; class Pinopsida; order Cupressales; family Cupressaceae; genus Thuja; species Thuja plicata. Next base: position 1,125,453 of record MU227822.1, on the reverse strand, counting down.
GTAATTAATTGATGTAGACATGCATCAGTCTAGTTGATTTCAGAGCTATATCATTGTCTGGACTTGATGTATGGATCTAATCCTCAAGGGGAGTGATTGTAGGAACACTATGGAGCATAGATGAGTTATGGCTCCCTTTGCCATTGTTGCCAAAGGGGGAAAGATTCTACGTGAAAATCCCCACTATTTTGGGGAGATTTGTGTTCAAGATATTGAGAAGATTGTATTGAGTGAGAGTACTTTTTGGGTTGATGGATTTTCCAATATGTTGCCATTAATGCCAACGGGGGAGATTATTGGATGATATCAACTTTGGATACTATTTATGTTGTTGATATTCATGTTTGTCACTGATGTCAACATATGCTTCTATGGAGAGAACAGACTGGTTATGATAACTGACATGACTGTACTGACACTGTACAAATGACTTAGAATGATCGATGATAGGGATATGGAGAAATATGTGTGATGAAATTATTCCTAAGGTCTCTTGACTTGAGGTTACATATTGGTGATGTTACAGATGATTTAGTGAAGACTAGTTTCTGGACTATGATAGTAATGCTTGACAGAGAAAGTCTCTATATTTTGCATATATCTTACAGATGAAGATGTTTCAGCGTATGTGAGCTTATGAGATGAAAGAGGACACATTGAGGAATTTTTTTTTTGATCGATAGTTGTTGGAGTATTGGTTATGTCAGCTGTGGTGTATATTCTGGAAGAGACCTATTTTGGTGGCCGACTTCAGACATGTAGAGTGTATTATGAATTGTGATAATGGATTGTGGATCTTGGACTATAACAGATGTATTGTAATTGATGTTTACTTGTTATAGGTACCGCGTGTATCTTAGCAAGGGGTTAAATAATTATTTCTATATTGGGAAAGCCTAATTGGCTGGCCTAATTAATTATTTGTGTATTGGGAAAGCTTAATTGGCTGACCTAATGAATTATTATAATAGGGTATATATGAGAGATCTTTTCTTTTGGAAAGATGTGGTAGAGATTGAAATGGAAGAGAAGTGTGAAAGCTATGAGGATTTTTGGATGTTGGATGTAGAGCAGAGTTTGTGATAAGAATACTTCATTGGAAATGACCAAGCAAAGATAATTGCTATCAGATACCTCACTGGATTGTATATTCCTTGCATTCACTTGTTTAGATTGTAAATCCTTGAGGCTGGATTTAACCTTCTTTGGGCAGTGTGCACGGGCAGTGAGCCCACTATTTATCTTGAATCCTAACATGGTCTGTCCTTTAACAGGGATTGTGTACTGTAATTTTTTAATAAGCTCCTAACAAGACTAAATCTTTTAACAAGGATACTATACTCTCAGTATATTATTTATGGGTGCTAATTCCCACCAGGGTTTTACCTTTAATAGGGTTTCCTTGGCAACAAGTATTGTGTTATTGTGTTGGCATTTACTGTGTTATCATTTGCATTGAAGTTTTGGTTTATAAAGTTTAGAGTTTAATATTTTGTATCACAAATGATTAACCCCCTTCTGAGTTGTTCTTGTAGACTATTATTCCTAACAATTTTTTAGGTTAATTTGTGATGATGCGGTAGGAGATTGTGATTGTGTAAAGATGAAGGAAGGAGAGTTAATTTTTAAGATGACACATGTGATTAGAATTGAAGTTGATTTGTCAGACATGAAATATCATAATCAGATCATTCATTCTTGGGTCTATCTCAAGGTAATACCTAATAGGTTTGCAAGTCAAATCCTTTAACAAAGTCACTCCTAATAGGGCGAGAAGGATCTCTAACATGATCTAGATTATAAATCCTCTAAAAAGGTGACTCTCATAAGGTTTTTTTAATTCCTCAATGAGTTAGTTCTTAACAGGACATATATTAGCTCCTAACCAGGCAAAAGATTCTCTTAACCAGGTATACCCTTAGCATGGTGTTTGTAATTGCTCCTAACAGGGCTGATTTCAGTGGTGCACTAGTGAAATTTGTGGGCACCATTCCAACACATGGTTTTCTCCCTCTAACAAGGGTTTCCATAGGAAAAATATTGTGTCTTGAGTTTACTTTGTGTGAATGTTTTATTTGCTAAGCTTTTATGTAGTATTTTATTTTGCATGGTTATTATTGTGGAATTTATTCATGAAGTGTTTCAGATTTGTGGTTGCACTGATTAAACCCCTCTCTTAGTGCCTTTAAATACTAACAAGATTAGGATGATTACCATCCCAACAATAAAGCCAAAAAAGAGCTTTAGAGCCCTTATTGTAAATGCGAAAAAATCCCACTCTTAATAAGATGAGACCCTATTTTATGAGTGCAAAAAATCACATATCTCTTTCCTTCTAAACAATAATGAGGAACGTCCAAAATTTTGACTCCTTTTAAATACTTGTGTGAGAATGCGAGCCCAAACATTATTCTAATTGGTACATAATTTCTATTAAAAATTGGCTACACAAACCTTCCCATTCAAGATTCTAGAACAAAGATAAGGGCCCTTCTCTTTCTCTAGCCTATACATAGACTCTCACTTAACTAAAGTACACTTAGAAGAGAGAAAATTACCACTCCAAAGGAATTTGTGTGAGAGACAATCAAATTACTTGAGGAAATTTACAAGAGCCGCCTGAAAAAAAAACCTCCTATAAATAGGAAGAGCCCAAATCAAAGATCAAAGAAGAGTCACCTTAGAAGTAGTGGATAAGTATCACTGATTTTAATGATTAAATTTCCACCATATATTATCAAGAAAGTCTTTCTAATATATGCTAAGTTTCCTTGCAATAAATAGAGGAAGAACTAGATAGAGGAACAGAAGAGAACCAATTTGAAACCTCAAAATATTGGCAATCTTTCTTTGAATAGGATCTAGAGTGTTGAAAAAATAGATAGAAGATTTGTGATCATTGACTTTATGACCTAAAGAATCCACATAAGTATCAAACACCTACCTAAAATATTTGGCTTCATGAAGATGTGAAATCCCCATGAGAGAAATATCATCCAAAAAATAGAGATGATAAAGCTTAGGAAACCCATTACCTTAGGTTGAACCCTAAATTAAGCTCCGAGAGACCTAAGACTTAATAAATATATCTAGGCCTTCAACCATAATAATAAAAAATAACATGAGAGAGACTCCCCTTGGTGAAGACCCCCGAAAGCTCCAAATAACTCAAAAGGATTTCCATTAACAATTGTAGAGAAGGAAAAATAAGTAACATAGATCATCATCCAACTAACCCACTCCTAACAAGAGAAAAAGGATATGAGAAATTTTTTCCAAAGTTCCACTTAGCTATATCATACACTTTGGAAATATCCATTTTGATGAACATATATTTTTCCTTAGAAATTTCCATAGAGTGAATGATTTTAGAAGCTACCACCACCCCATCTATAATTTCTCTCCTAGTCACAAAACTCCCTTGCTCCTCTAAGATTAAAGACGGGAGCCAAATTTTTAGCCTCCCTACAATAAATTTAGTAATTATTTTTTTGCACCATATTACAAAGAGAAATGGGATTGAAGAAATCTAGCTTATTATCTCCTTCCTTTTTAGGAATAAGTAAAATAAAGGGAAAATTAAAGGCCTAGAAGATTTGTTTGCCACCATGAGATTCCAAAAATACCTCCAAAAAACACAATTTAATAAAATTCTAAAATCCTTGAGAAAATTATATAGGAAACCCACCCAAACCAAGAGATTTACCCTTACGCATTCAAAAAACAACCTCTTCTGATTTAGAAAAGAGATTTGATGAATGAGGGATTCATTCATTTCATTGGTGACAAAAGAGAGAATACATGAAAGAATAAAATTCTCATCTTCAACATGAGTTGAATCTTTAGTATAAAGAGTAGAATAACAATGTGTACCCTTATGAGACAATGCTTTTAGAGAAGACAACTAAATTTCTTTTAAATTAACCAAATAAGAAATATAACTCATATTATATTGGGATTGCATAGAATTATGAGAAAAATCCATGTTCGTAACACCTTATTGAAGCCAATCAATTTGAGTCTTTTTTTTTCTAAAAAATAGTTCCACTCCAACTCCCTCACAACCTAGGAATCAACTCTACCTAAATCCATTGAGAAGCCATAATTCTAAATTTTGAAAGAGATACCATCAAGGAACACTAGAATATTCCTCTTCAAAGAATGAGGGTTACTATAGTATAATATATTCCATCTTATAAGATAAAATTTCACAAACTACAATTTCTTAGAAAAGGAATACATAACAATACCATATGTAGGACTGATATCTCTCCACCGCTGGACTAGTAAGTCATCAAGAGAAGAATATATCTAGTCAAGGATCTTAGAACTGGTAACCAAACTACCACCCACCCAATAGTAGGATACCAAAAATATATCCAAATATTTAAAGGTAGATTCCTTTGCACACCATTTATTAGTCCTAGTATAGACACTATTAGAAGGTTTGATATCAATAAAATATAGGAGCTCCATATTCTGATGGAAGACATTAGAAGAAGGAACCAACCTAGCCACACCCCTTTTATACTTTGCAATTAACACTAAATTAAAATCACTGGATAAAACCCAAGGAATATATAGAGCACAAGATCTAACATACCTTGTATGAGACCAAAGTAGAGATTTTCCATGGATATAAATCGAAGCACAAACATTACTAACCAAAATAATCTTCCCATATTTTAAACTATAGTATACAACTAAAATAGTAGAATGAATAGAAACCCACCAAAGTGAAACAATCTTTCTCAGGTTCCAAAAAAGAGCAAGGCGTCTAGAAAAACCTTGGGAACCAATGCATTGACACTAATCAAAGTGATAGATATTATAAGCATACTAAAGAAAATTATTCTACTGTCCTAAAATGTTAGCCCATAATTGAATGCTTTATTAGGACCTATTAGAACCCATTTTGGCGATTGTGAGGTCTGAATGTCTATTATGCTTGATCCTAGAAACATGTCCTTTTTCCTCACATATTTTCACCCATCCCAACACACAGTCCAATTTTGGGCCCATTATCTAGGGTAAATAATATTTCAAACATTCTGTCCTTGGGATAGAACATTTCAAATGTTCTTTCCCTGCTTGTTTTGGCCCAGGGCCCTACTTTAGGGTTTTAGCAGTGAATTTGATCCTGTGGTCAACCTGGATTATTTTTGAGTGCCAAAATGATGAAGTGAGTATATAAACATCCTATCTCTCCTCATTTTGATATCAATTACTATCCTAAAGAATTCATGATCAAGAAGCAATCAGGCTATCAAGTTTTCAATTGTAATTGAGCAATTGGATTCAAGATTTGAAGGAAATCATCCAAGATCAAGTTTTTCCAAGTCTCCAATTCTTCAAGTCCATTCAAGTAAAAGGAAATATTCTCAAATTTAAGCAAGTTTCTCTCCCATGATGGCCGAGTAGAGGAGTTCTCAATCAAGCAAGAAAATCCTCCCATTCACTCTTCTTCATTGCAAGTGATTATCAAGCATATCTACATTCAAGATCTAGGAGTGAAATTCATATATCCATGCATTTGTGAGGACATCATTGATTTATATTCTACATATCAACATAAACTCCTTGATTTTAATCACATTCAAGCATCTTCATGGTTATGAGTGATTTCTAGATCCATCCATAAGGGTTTATGCAAGGTGAATCAAATATTTACCTTTTCACATACTTTTCTTTGTGTAATTTTATTTCATTTCATTTTCAAGGTTGATTCCTTTACAAGGGTTTGAAAAAGGAAAACCCATTTAAACAAGCTTTTTCATATTTTTTGTTTGCAAGAATAGGTTACGAAGTCATTGGGCAAAATCTAGGAAGATCAAGAATTATCACAGGATCCTTGAAAGTTTCAGGCAAAAACACTTTGAATAGAATGTTTGAAACATTTTGTTCCTAGGTAAAAAATTATTGAAACATTTTATACCATGCATTTTTCCCCAAATTTCACCTACATGTTAGATTTTGTAGACACCTAAATTTGACTAGGTGTTCTCTAAACAACCAAATCTGCATTTTTCACCAAATTTCTTGTAATCTCATCAAATTGCATCAAAATGGATCAAATCAAATCAAATAGACATTTATAAATCAAATTGGACAAAATCAAGCTAAATTAAAGGATTAATTAACCATGACATCAAATAATCAAATATAAGCCTAAAAGGGACAATTAAAATTATATGATTGATTTTAATCAATTAATTGTATAGTTTAAATAAAAAATCAAATTGAACCTATTCATCCCTACATGGATAATTTAATTAATTGATGGAATTAAATAATCCTAATATCTTTCAACATAAATTTGAACAACCAATGGGAATTGAGAACACAAAGCACATGGATCACTCCTAAATTTGGATCTCAATCACTCATTTTGAACTTTGAATCTCAATCACTCAAATTTGTCTCTTTGTCCCAACCTTTGAGACAATTATTTAAATTGTCCCCCCATTTGAAACCATTTGAAAGCCTCTCACTCAACCATGGCTTAACTATGATCCATTAACTCCACTCCCTACACTTGGGAAAATCCTATAAATAGAAGCCATTTTGAGAGCATTAAGGATCCTAGAAATTTGAATGCAAAGCATCAAACCTCTTGTCATTTTCATAGCAATTTGAGAATTTTGAGAGATTATCATAGCATTTTTGCATCATGGAGATCATTTTGAGTGCATTTGGATACAATTTTATCATGATTTGAGAGAATTGGGCTAGATTTAGGCATTTATCTTCATCAAATTCTCCTTCTAGGACTATCATTGAAAGAGATTAAGGCTGAGAGATTTTTCAACATGCTTAGATAGAGAGCCATGAGATGCTTATTGATTTAATTACAATTCTTAGCTTAAAATTCTGTTATTTTTCCATAGGATTGTAGTTAAATAAAATAATTTCATGAAGGTGTATTTTATTCACACACAAATGATGCCCACCGTGGGGTTTTGAGCTTCAATTCATCCTTTTTTTCAAGTTTTGTGTGTTTTTCCTTCATTTTTGTTCTAATTTTGCAGTTTGCAAGAGAAATAATTGTTGGTTCCAAGTGTCCCACCGGTTGTGTCTTCCATTCCCATTGTTTCCTACACTTTTCCTAGTGTTCCTAATGTTTCTATGCCTCCTATTTCTTCTAATGATTCCACAATCATTAGTCTGTCTCAAATTGTATAATCTTTACAACAACAACTTGCATCCTTAACTCAATCCAAGTTTAGTATTCCTACATGTGATATTGGTAGTCCTTTATCCCTAGACATTATTCATGCTTCTGTCCCTCAACAAGCTGATATGCCTCATCTTGAGAATTGCAATGGTAAGGGAGATCCTTTTACTAATGTTAAAACATTTCAAATCCTTTGTAGTGACTATTCTCATGACCATAGGATATTAGCCAAGTTGTCTGTTAGAACTTTTTCGTGATAAGGCCTTGCAATGGTATTGTTCATTTCCTCCTTATTCTATTGATTCTTTTCCAAAACTTGCTAATGCCTTTATCCAACAGTTCTAAAATAACATTGGTCCGCAAGTGTCCTTAACCGATTTGATGCACTATAAACAAAATACTAAAGAAAATCTGACTGAATTTATTGGTAGATTTAAGCAGGTGTATGCTCAAATTTATTATCCTGTTCTTGATATTGATATTCAACATATTTTTATTTCAAATTTGCAAAATGATATTAGAGATAAGATTATGCTTACTAAATTTACCTCTTTTCAACAACTTTGTGCAGCGCTTCATCATTATCAATTACAAGTGAGTCAATTTGAGAGAAACACTCCAATGGCTCCTATTCGAGTTGATAAGAGTGATACTACTCCTAATCCCAACAAGTTTCAAAAACCTAATAACTATGTCAAGATAAATAAGAAATAAAATGCAGTTGTTGTTGCATCCAACAATGCCACTTCTGCATCTACTGCTTTTTGTCTGAATCATACATTTACTCCTCTTTCTGAATCTTTACATTCTATTATGAGTAAGTTGTTGAATGCTAATATGATTACTTTGCCTCCTATTCGACCTCTTCTTCCTACTATGATGGCATCCAAATTCTTTGATACCAAAGCCTTTTGTTAATATCATCGTCAGAATGGCCATGATACTGAGAAGTGTTATTCTCTAAAATATAAGGTTAAAGACTTAATTGATTCTAATGCTTTATCTGTTGATAATTTTGATGGTAGTGGGAAAAAATCTATCTCTCCTCCTAATCAAAACCTCCAAATATATATGAGTCCTTTTCCTACACATGATACTAATACCATTGTTCAGCCATCTTCTGTGGATATTGTTTATGATTCAAAGATGGATGATCTCAATCCTATTGTTAACCATGTGGAGAATGTTGTTTTGTCTCAACCTGTATCTCCAAAACAGCCTCAATCTCAACCTCAACTTCAAGTTCCACCTCAACCTAAGCCTAAACTAAAAATGAAACCTCAACCTAAACCTTGAAAACAACCTAAGAATATAAACCTAGGGAACTCTCAATCACCTTTGATGATTCTGAGACTATTAAATATCCTTATGGTCCCCTCTACATTTATGCTAGGATTGCTAAGATACCTATGCATGGTTGTCTTCTTGATCCTACATCCTTAGTCAATTTCATTACTGAATAAAACCTTTTTATGAATAATTTACAACATGATTGTTATAATACATCTAATATGTGGATCCAAACTTGTAATGGTTTTCTCTATCCATCATTTGGTTCTATTAACTTGCCTCTTGAACTTTGTGGTAAAGTTGTGGACACTAACTTCATTGTTGTCCCTACTTTTGATCAGTTACAAGTTAAGCTTGGTTTTCCTTGGTTGACTTCCATGCATGTCATTTCTTCTCCTATCCATAAGCATATTAATTTCATTCATGATGAAGTGAAAATAATTAATCATAGTTTATATCAACCTTTTATGCATAGGGATTGTGCTACCCTTGACCTCTTTTGGCCTTCATTACATAATTCATGTTCTTCTTGACCTGATAACCTTTTTTTCTCCTATCAAGCCTATAAACATCGCAAGATTTTTGAGTTAAGCATGCCTCAGATGGATCTTAACGGTGGTATTTTTCCTACGCCTTCCATACCTCCTTTATCCATTTATTCTAGTTCTATTAATCAAGCTCCTAGTGTTTCTTTCTAGCCTACTAAGAATCCTACTAATCCTCCTATAGAACTTGTGAAGGAATCAGTTGTTGTTCCTCTTAGTTCTCAACATATTTCAAACAAGACAAAATGTAACCAATCTTCCAATGAATGTCATAAGAAGCGTCAGGATCAAGCTAAGGCTCGTGCCTTTGTTATTCAAAGTTATTTACCTTCTTTTGACCAGCCTATGCCTGATGTGTTAGAAGAGGTTAATGTTAATAATGATGTTACGATGAATGATTATGATGATTATATTCGTATCTGTGTGCTAAAAATGTGTCACACTTCTATGGGTCATTCCATCCAAGGTTTCTCAAGAATGAGGCCTCAAATATTGACTCATAGCTCCCTAGTCATGGAGGCCCTTAGATTGACCTAGTTGTGCCCCTACAAGTACACCATGAAATGAGAGATTCAAAGAGAAAAAGAAAGGATGTCAGTCTCCATGATCATCCAATATGCAATAAAATGAAAACTATTCTATATGATTGCAATGCATGAAAGGAAATTAATCTAAATGATAACAATGAAAGATTAATCTATGAAAGGAAATATGAATTTAATCTAATATGAATCTAATCTACATGAATAGCCATGGATGCAAGAGGAAGACAAGAAGAGATAAGTTACAATATCCAAGCTCAAGTGCTCAAATTCTCCTCCAAAATTGCTCTTCAAACCTGCAGCATAACAATAGCATAAAATCTTGATTATCAAATGAGGAGAGGTTTCCTTTTAAAGAGCAATGAATGGTAGAGATTAAGAGGCAAAAAATCAAAGGCTATGATTAAGAGGCAAAAAGCCCACCACTTAGGAAGATGTGAAGAAAACGGAATTTTTATTTAATTTTTTTCCTTTTTCAACAAAGAGGGATTTAAGTGGGGGTTTTATTTAATTAAAAGAGGGGTTTTCTTTTAATTAAATAAGATTATTTAATTTAATTAAAAGGGATATTTTAATTAAATGAGATAATATTA